>JADBJO010004385.1:0-40000 GCA_016801955.1 Conus betulinus | reverse complement strand
CACCAGACGGTTTGCTTTAATAATTGACTGACTTCAGGTAAAGAAAAGGATATCTTCAGTGCCCCTAAACACCTGTTACAAAAGCTGCAAAACACAGATAGTAAAGCCTATAAGTTATGCCTTGGTCTTCCGTTCCATGCATCAACTTACTGTAGACGAAAACAGCAAACTTACACTTGCCAAATATGTAATGAAATGTTCAACGCTCACGGGTGTAAACGAAAATGAGATCGCTGTATAAAACCTGAATCTCATTATCCAAAGAGAGCTCAGACTATTTCATCAAATTCTACCATTGGCTCTTGTACAGAAAATCTTTTGAAAAGAGTCAACAGTCAGTTCTGAGACATCAGCGAAGGTGGCCTGATTTCTCCTCCAGCTTGGGAAAGAAACAGGGCACATTTTGATCTTGATCACACTGATGTGAACAAAAACTGACCAACCAAATATTTCATCTTATTCTAAAGATGCATTTACAAGAGAAATTGATCCTCAACACCTTAAAGTTTACACAGATGGTTCAGTATTGTTTAATACTCAGTCAAGTTCTGCTTTTGTTATACCATCGCAAAAGTTGAAAAAGATATACTCCATCGGAAAAGGCAGATCAATATTTGTCGCCGAAATGATAGCTATTATTATGGCATTGTCACATTTGATTGACTTGCCACAATCAATACTTAAAGTAGTTATTTGTGTGGATTCAGTGTCTGTTCTGCAAACCATAAAATTTCCAAATACCGTTTCTAACAACTTTCTTGTAAATGAAATATGTCATCTTATTCATGTCTTGATATGTAAAGGAACTAATGTCACCTTCTGTTAGATTCCATCGCATTGTGGTATTTGGGGTAATGAGCTAGCTGGTATATGTGCACAGAGAGGAACCAGAAGTGTGTGTGTGTGTGTGTGCGTGCGTGCGTGCGTGCGTGCGTGCGTGCGTGCGTGTGCGACAGACAATGTGTGTGTGTGTGTGTGTGTGTGTGTGTGTGTGTGTGTGTGTGTGTGTGTGTGTGTGTGTTTGCGCGCGCGCGCGCGCGTATGCGAGCGTGCGTTCGTATGAGTATGTGTACCCACGCGCATGAGTATGTGCGTATGTGTATGTGTATGTGCTTATGTGTATGCCCGCGTACATGCGCACCTCTCTCTCTCTCTCTCTGTGCGTGCGTGCGTGCGTGCGTGCGTGCGTGCGTGCGTGCGTGCGTGCGTGCGTGTGTGTGTGTGTGTGTGTGTGTGTGTGTGTGTGTGTGTGTGTGTGTGAAGTCAAGTCAAAATTATCAACATATAACCACAAGCTCAAAAAAATATTTTTTAAAGCACACAATTTCTGTCATGCAAATACGTGATTCTCATATGAAATATGTCACAATACTGAAACTATTGTTAAAAACATCAAGTTCAAGCACACACACACACACACACACACACACACACACACACACACACAGAGAGAGAGAGAGAGAGAGAGAGAGAGAGAGAGAGAGAGAGAGAGAGAGAGAGAGAGAGGAGAGAGAGAGAGAGAGAGAGAGAGAGAGAGAGATCGTATTGATGGAAATGACTTTAACAGATACGCAGAGTTTTATATCAGATGCATTTTTAGTACTTTTTTTAATCTCTGTTTTAGGGACATGATTTTATGGAGGAAGGCAAATTATTCCATGCGGTCCCTCCAGAATACAGAGAACGTGATTTTTAAAGATTACTTCAAGGTCTGGGAAGAGACAGTTTATGTGTATGTCTGTAATATGGAAGACAAAGCTTTCGGTGATTTTCTTCGGGGCTGATCCATTCATTACATTGTACATGCACAAGCATATGTTAAAGTAGAGTCTGTCTTTAAATGGAAGAATATTTAAAGTTTTGCAATCACTCTTTGTCAAGGTATTGGATTTCAGTTGAATTAATTTAATGACCCTTTATGCAGACGACTTACTAGTTTCAGATTAGTTTCACTGGCATTATCCAATAATGTGGATGCATGCTGTGCGCATAAAGAAATGTCTTTCTGGAATGAAAATTTCGAAATGTTAAAATTAATGAAAGTTGATACATTCTCTTAGAAATACGTATTCCAAGATCCGCAATATGGGTAAGACAAAGATAAATCGTCGTCAATGATAACACCTAAAACTTTATGCGATGTAACCTCTTCAACCTTTTGTCCTTGGGCATGTAATGGCGCGGAATGAGGATTTCATTTTCTGTCGTTTTTTGATGTGTTCTGGTATGCATGCATTTGGTTTTACGAGCATTGAGGGACATATGATTGATTTCTGTCCATGTTATTAGCTTGTTGATATTTTTCTGCAGGTTACTTACCAGTTCAGTAAGGTTACTACTATGAGATTGTAATGAGTTATCATCAGCAAACACTTCACAACAACATTCTATAAACGATGGTAAGTCATTTATATAAATAGAGAAAAGAATAGGGGTCCCATATACTGACCCCTGAGGGACACCAAATTTTAAAGGGAGTAACTTTGCCATTTTGAGTTTAATTTCAACAAGCTGTTGACGATCAGTGAGAAACGAGATAAAAAAAAAAAATCTTAAGGCTGTATTCGATACTTTGTAACACATAAGCTATTTCTTTTTTTATTAGAAGGGAGTGTGACGTCAAACACCTTTGCAAAATCCACAAAAAGAGTTCCAGTAAAGTCATTATTGTTCATATTCATAAGGCATCTATCGATAAGTTGTACAAAAGCAGTATGATAAGAATGGTTTTCTCGAAAAAACTTGATTGATTTTCATGAATCAGATCGTAAGATTTAAGATGAGAATGTAGGTGTTTTTGAACATGTTTTTCGAGTGGTTTAGACAAAAAGGATAATATTGAGATAGGTCTATAACTTGAGAGATTGGTGGGATCACCATTTTTATATAAAGGTGTAACTTTCGCTTGTTCAAATTTTAAGGGTAAGTGGCTTTGATCAAAACACAAAATTATAAACGTAGGTGAGGATATCAGCAATGGTCATTGAAGCGAGTTTTATTATCTCATCATTGATTCCCATCTAAGTCCCTTGTCCCTGACAGTTTTAAGTGTATTAGATAATGGAATACTTCATTTAATGACAGTATTTTTCTAACATACGTAGGTCATTGTACTTTTTTCACCATTCACAATTACATCCTTCGTTATATTTGCAAAATGAAAGTTGAAGTCTTCTGATGACATTTCTTTTTATTGGTTGTTGTATTCTTGAGTTATTGTTAGTCAAGAGATTGATAGCTTTCAAATTAAATTGAAATGAAATGAGAGGCAGAGAACAGAAAGTTAAGTTTGAATTTTGAGAGAAGACAAAAAAAAAAAAAAAAAAAAAAACTAAATTTCGAAAATATTGTTTCTCGCTTTTCTCTTCTTCTTGAATTTATTTTATTCCTTTGTTTTCTGAACGACTCTTTATCCTTTGACTTGAATATATATATTCTTTTGTATCTCTTTCTATGAGCTCATAGTCTATCTCCTTTGTTATCCATGTGGGTTTAATGACATCTTTCACTCTTTTTTACAAAAGGGTGCATGTTTATCATATACTGAATTGAATGTGCTTATCCAAAAATTCACAGCATCATCAGGGTTCCTAATCTGATAAATGTAATCTAATTCAGAGTGAAGCAAATCATTAAGGAAGGCATTTTTATCAAAATGTGTGAAGCGTCTGTGAAAATTTTCATTATGTCCGGACTTAGGAATTTTGATACCTTTTTTCATCCATGTTAGACAAACTGAACAATGGTCACTACAGCTTGTCTGTACAGAGCACATTTCCACTATGTTATCTTCTGTGTTGATGTAAATGTGATCAATAAGAGTTTCCGTTTGTTCAGTGGTTCGAGTAGGACGATCAATAATTGATTCCGACCCATACATTGCATAAGTATGATTCCATTTAGTCCCAGCCACAGTTAAGTCTATGTTAAAGTCGCCCAAAAGAATAATTTCCTTTGATTCCAGTACTGCGGCATCCATCAGCGAATTAAACCTATCGTACCAATCAGTGGTTTCTGCTGGGTTTCTGTATAGGAATCCTACCATTACTGGCTTACAGTCTTTAAGATTTAATTCTATCCAGACGGATTCTACGTTGTATTTTTTCAAGATACGCTTTTCTTTTGAAGGGTAATGATTGAGCAAGGTAAAGAAGTAAACTGTTGTTTTAGGCGCTTTTGGGTCTTATGAGATTGTATCATAATTTGGCATGCACATAGCAAAATCTGGAATCATATTGGTTAGCCAAGACTCTGCGATACAAAACACATGAAAGCTATTACCATATGTTGTGAAGTATTGCAGCGATTTCATCTGTCTTATTTCTGGCACTTTTTATTTTTTAAATAACAGTTGCGAAGTCCCTCCTTCGAAGGCCATGTATCTAAAGTAGATGACATGATGACTATTTAAGTGAACTGCGTATACTAACAAAAAAAAGGCGCATTACACGCAGTTCTTTTGGTCACAAATCGAAAGTAGTTAATAGATCAGATCATGTAGTTGTAAATCCAGAAATTGTCGATGAAAAAGATATTCACGACATAGACAAATAATAAAATAAATAAAAAAAGAAAAGAAAACTGTAGCAGTAACATTATAAAATTGTGATCAAACCACGAACACAACAGAAAGCATGAAACCTGTATTAGATATGAATAGGTTGTCCGCCAAAAATTCTGTCTTTTTCTGCTCTCTGAAAGAAGGAGAAAACAAAATCCAAAATATTAAAACACAAACAACAACAACAACAACAAAAAACTCACAAAACGGGCCTTTGTTAAACCAACGCAACAAGCAATAATTCAGAATATCCCAAAATGCAAAAAGAATACTTGTTATTAGAAGAAAAAAAGTATAAGCACGCACACGTCACTTATGACACGCTACGCAATAAACAGTGTCAGTACTGATCCAGCAACAAATCGGTGTATATGTGTGTGTGTGTGTGTGAGTGTTTTATTTTTTGGTCTGTCTTTTTGTCCGTTAATAGAATCGACACTTTCGGGATGAAACAGAAGAGTTAAATTACGTACAGTCCACGACTTTTCTTTCTTCTTGAATGAGCTTACTTTACTAATAGTCCTGACATGGAGGCATAGATCAAGTTTCACTTTGGAAGTGACTGAATTATTTATCCTTTCTGTTTTCTGGTTGTATTGCTTTGGTTTGTGAACCGCAGTTAGGTTACAGACGCAGTTAAAGTAGTCTATGCCTCTGTTACAAAAGTCACAGCTTACATGACCACCGCCCGATGGATATCTGTGGGATGGTTGTCTGTGGGAAACGGGGGTTTCTCAAGCAGCTGCGAAATACGGATTACACCAGATGGGTGGTGGAAATTCATATCTTTATTTGGGATACTGTCTTCAACAAAACTAGGGTGTAGTTATGATTTAGCAGACACAGGAAAGCTAACTGTATTTAGTGCAATGTGCAATGTATATAGGCTTAGTGGTTCTCCTTTTTTTTTTCTACTTTGAATCTGACGATACTGCCTATTTGTTCATTGAGGCAGGAGATCTAGGGTCTAGATAAAATTATTTATGTTTACGGATGCTAAATGAGAGTGCTTTGCAGACAGTCCCACACACGTATCTCATGACAGTCAACTCCTGAGTCTGTTGTTCATGACAGCACACATTGCCTTTCAAAGCATACGTATGAAGCACACATAATATAAAGTAACATTATGTTACTGAATCTTGCAGATAGAGTGAAGATTATTTTTGATCTTTTTCTTTCTTTCTGCGTGCGCAGGCTGATACTCCAGCGAACGCTACCTGTACAGACAGGCAGTGGAGTTTTGTGTGTATGACCGTTTTTTTATCCCGCCATTAACGCAGCCATACCCCATCTTCAGGGAAGGTGCATGCTATGTGTAACGTGTCGTACCAACGGCCAAACTGGCCTTCTCTTCCGAAAGTTGGTGATGGGATTTTACATGTGTGCAAGATGTTTGTGCGTGCGTTCACACACGGAACCTCGGTTTACAGTCTCATTCGAAGGACTGTATGGGGAATGAGTCCGAACCAATGTTAACTCCGAGGGAAAAATCCCCCTGTACCGAAATTCGAACCCGCGACCGCAGGATCACGAGTCCGGCGCTCTACCAACTGAGCTATTCCGGCCCCTATTTTGATCTCCCAAATTACGGGTTTTCTGTGCACCCATGGTTTCCTGCATGTGTAGAGTGCCAGAATGGAAGTTATGCAAACATTTTTCTGAAAGAGTTTAAGCAGAAATCGGTAGATTGTAGATTGTAGAAGAGGCCATTCCCCATTAACACCAGCGACAGGTTTTCAAAGTATACAGTCATTCTGTCTGCCTGTCTGTCTGTCTATCCGTCTGTCTGTATATCTGTCTCTCCATCTGTGTGACTGCTTGTCTTTCTTCTGGAACAAATGATCAACCAATCAATCACTGTCTGTCTCTCTGTTAGTCTTCCCAACGAATAATTAAGACGAAGAAAAAAAAAAGTCTGTGTGTACTGGCTAACATTGCAACATCTGAAGGTTTTGAACTGACCATACGTTCGGTGTGTGTGTGTGTGTGTGTGTGTGTGTGTGTGTGTGTGTGTGTGTGTGTGTGTGTGTGTGTGTGTGTGTGTGTGTGTGTTCATGTGTGTGTGTGTGTTCGTGCGTGCGTGCGTGTGTGTGTGTGTGTGTGTGTGTGTGTGTGTGTGTGTGTGTGTGTGTGTACACGTACTTTTCTCTCTCTCTCTCTCTCTCTCTCTCTCTCTCTCTCTCTGTGTGTGTGTGTGTGTGTGTGTGTGTGTGTGTGTGGTGTGTGATCAGCACTGTGTATCAGTCACTTTTGGCCATTGATGAACAAGAGATAGGCAATGTTCAGCAGCACCCAGTGCCCACTGAAATGATACGATAACCATGAGACTGGAACAATGCAGCAGTTTCTGGTGCCTATTTCAATGCCATGATGACTAAGAAATGGGTGCCCTCCAGTCGTCTCTAATGCCCAGTGAAATGCTCTGATGTCTAGGAGATCAGCGTTGTTCCGCAGTCTCTTGTTCCGCAGTCTCTTGTACCCACTGAAATGCCATGATAACTAAGAGATGGGCACTGTTTAACAGTCCATGGTGCCCACTGAGATGGCATGATAACTAAGAGATGGGCACTGTTTAACAGTCCTTGGTGCCCACTGAAATGGCATGATAACTAAGAGATGGGCACTGTTTAACAGACCTTGGTGCCCACTGAAATGCCATGATAACCAAGAGATGGGCACTGTTTAACAGTCCATGGTGCCCACTGAATGGCATGATAACCAAGAGATGGGCACTGTTTAACAGTCCCTAGTGCCCACTGAAATGCCATGATAATAATAAGAGATGGGCACTGTTTCACAGTCCTTGGTGCCCACTGAAAAGTCATGATAACTAAGAGATGGCACTGTTTAACAGTCATTGGTGCCCACTAATTTGCGTGATAACTAAGTGATGGGCACTTTAACAGTCTTTGGTGCCCACTGAAATGCCTGATAACTAAGAGATGGGCACTTTTTTTTTATCAGTCCTTGGTGCCCACTGAAATGGCATGATAACTAAGAGATGGGCACTGTTTAACAGTCTCTAGTGCCCACTGAAATGCCTGATAACGAAGAGGTGAGTACTTTTTAACAGTCTCTGGTGCCCACTGGGATACCATGCTAGCTAAGAGATGAGCCATGTGCAAAGGTGAATCAGCTGTATCTGTTACTGATGTTCATGACGTGATGGTGAAGTGAGTGGTTTCCTTTAAAAAAAAAAAAATAAAAAAAAATTGATGTGCCTCCAAAATTAGTTTCTCAGCAGCGGCTGCTAAACTGCTACAACTATAAAAAAAAAAAAAAAAAAAAAAAAAATCCCAAACAATGCCTGTTTCCATGGACAGGAACGCTAATCAACACTGTATTATTCATTTAATCTTTTATCAATGAGGCATGATTTTGCTGCATGGGGCAGGTTCAATTTTTTCTTGTGTGTGTGTGTGTGTGTGTGTGTGTGTGTGTGTGTGTGTGTATGTTGGGGTGGAGTGGGGTGGGGGGGGGGGGCGTGGATGGGTGGAGTGTCGTTGCGTAAAAACAAAGCAAAGCAGAAGAAGAAGAAGAAGAAGAAAAAAAACAGCAACAACAACAAAACGAACCAAAACATTAACAACAGCATCACCTTACCCGCAGCCTCTTAAAGAAAAGACGTATTCATGAAACAAAACAAAACCGAAAAAAAGCGTAATACTGTGTTCGAGTATGTGAGGGAGACATAAGACATAAAGAACTAAGCGTCCTAGATTTCAAGGCATGGTAGAAAGGCATGGGGGGGGGGGGGGGGGGGGGGGGGGGGGGGGGGGGGGGGGGGGGGGGGGGGGGTGGGGGGGGGGGGGGGGGGGGGGGGGGGGGGGGAGAAGTACCTGCGTTTTTGGTGCAAAAAGGTCAAACTAACCGTCTCCTGATCAGAGAGCGGACAGAAAACCGCGCAACGGGTAACGATCCATTTTAACTCCCCTCCACTTTTTAACTCCCCGGGAGTTAGAATTAGCACGTGCCAATTTTAACTCCCCGGGAGTTAAAAACAAACCACGCCAGATTGAACACCCCCCCCCCCCCCCCCCCCCCCCCCCCCCCCCCCCCCCCCCCCCGTTTAAGATTAACTCCCCCAAAAAAACATTCAGTTTTATGTGTTAGTCATGATATTAGAAATAAACATTTAATATACACACCCCTCCCTCCCTCCTCCCCCCTCTCTCTGTCTGTCAGCCTGTCCAGGGGTAGAGTTAAAATACGCATGTGCCTAAACTAAGTCCCGGGGAGTTACTTTCGATCAGAAAATGTTGATCCAGATTGGTTCTTGGGGAGCTGAAAATAGAAGTGTGTGTGTGTGTGTGGGGGGGGGGGGGGGGGGGGGGGGAAGGGGGGGGAGTCAATTTGGCCTTATGCCAGGACTGCCCCCCCCCCCCCCCCCTTACACACACACACACACACACACACACACACTGCAGAGAGACACTTGACACATGACACATGAAAACTTTACTTGACAAGGATAAAGATCTTAGGCTAACCTAAAAGCCTATTAATCCAATCTGTCTTTGATAAACACTAACAATAGCAAATAAAGCTGACTAGAAGTATGCACAGAGAGAGAGAGAGAGAGAGAGAGAGAGAGAGAGAGAGAGAGAGAGAGGTAAAAGAAAGAAATAAAAAAACAGACAGGGGGGATGGGGGTGGGGGTGACACTAGAGACAGAGACACTGAGATAGATAAACAAATAGACAGGCAGACAGAGAGACAAGGAAAGGCAGAGAGGAGAGAGATTAAGAGAGACAAACAGACAGACAAGCAAAAAGGCAGACAGACAAGCAAGGAGAGTGAGAGAGTGAGCGAGAGACTGAAAGAAAGTTGGGGGGGGGGGGGGAGGGAGACAGACAGACAGGCAGACAGACAGAGAGAGGGGGAGGGAGAGAGGGAGGGAAGGGGGGGGATGCATATTAAATGTTTATTTCTCATATCGTGACTAACACTTAAAACTGAATGTTTTGGGGGGGGGGCAGTTAATCTCTAAAACGGGGGTGGGGGGGGGGGGGTCATTCTGGCATGGTTTGTTTTAACTCCAGGGGAGTTAACATTGGCACGTGCTAATTCTAACTCCCGGGAGTTAAAAAAAGTGGAGGGGAGTTAAAATGGATCGTAATCCGTGATCGCCGCTCATCCTATCAGCAAATGCTTTTACAATCTGCCCGGCTGATCACAACCACCATCACTCACGTTCGTCTTCACTGCGTGTCTTCAGAGAGCTTTTGTTTCAGTTTAGGTGCTGCCTATTGTCTCCGTACCTTTCTACCATGCCTTGACATCTCACTCTTGTCATGTTTTTATAGGCTTCATAAACTGATAAAGGCTGTTCGGGTTACCTCAGAATTCATACTATCTTTCCCGTTTCCATGTCTGTCTTCTATATTTGGAGGGTTTAACATATATTTACAGCTTTGATGATTTAGTCGAATTTTTCCTAATGTTACTGAGTGAATCTTTTTTTTTTTTTTTTTTTTTTTAAATAAAAAAAAGATGTTTAATCTGCCGCTTAACTGCCTTTGAGCACTGAGAATGCTGGTCCACTGCGTCACCATGCAGCCAGTGCTACCATTTGTAGCCTGTTTTCTTTGTTCAGTAATTGTTTACATCAGTTCTTGTTCTGCGTCGCCTAATTGAACGAACAATCAATCACTGTGTACACACACCACACACACACGCACGCACGCACGCACGCACGCACGCACACACGCACACACACAATATATATATATATATATATATATATATAATAAAACAATAAATTCCAAGGATAAGTACCGAGCACCATTCCAGCAACTTACAGAGCAGCTAGGTGTTGCAATGACTGCAAGAAATATTGAATTATAAACAAAGCTTGCTCTTATGTCTCAGATTGTAGAAATAGGGGGGTGATAAGCCTTCATATCTGCAGTGGTAGATGATTCTGCCTAACTGACAGTATGTGCTTGAGTGGGTGAATGGGGAATAAATAAATGCTTCTCAAAATGAACCTTCAGCAAGCTTATAGTCTCCGAAGCAGGAGACCATCTCCAATGGGGAGGAAGCTCACTAACATATAACTCCTGGTCAGATACCGATACTTCGAAACCATCTCCTCCCCATTGGAGATGGTCTCCTGCTTCGGAGACTATAAGCTTGCTGAAGGTTCATTTTGAGAAGCATTTATCATTCCCCATGCTTCTCAGGCACAAACCACATGATCTCATACACACTGTCACAACAACGGACACAACAGCACGCACGCACGCACACACACATACACACACATATGCACGCCCCCCCCCCCCCCCCCCCCCCCCCACACACACCCCACATATACACATACGTTAGTCGAAGAATGAATTTGATAGGCAAGGGAAGGGGAAGAAAAAAACTGCTATTGATAGGTGACCATTTTTTTTTTTTTTTTTTTAATAAAGAGATGCCTTGAAGGATGACAAGGGTTTGAACTACGCAAAGATATTGGGAGTTTATTCCAAGAAACTGTACCCTGAACAGAAAAAGAACGATCGCCACAGGTCATGCACACTAACACACACACACACACACAAGAGAGAGAGAGAGAGAGAGAGAGAGAGAGAGAGAGAGAGAGAGAGAGAGAGAGAGAGAGAGAGGAGAGAGAGAGAGAGAGAGAGAGAGAGAGATTTCATTGAATAAACATATTCATTTCAAGGGGATAGCTAAATAAACATACCCTTCCCACAATTCGCAGTTCCACGCATATTAACACCCGAGTTAAGGCGGGCAAACAATAAATCATGCTAAATGATCAGTAATCATGTTTCGGATATCAACAGGAATACCTTTTGGTTATCAATAGGTACACACACCAATAATTAAGTTTCAGCATTTTCGACTATCAAAATAACTGTCCTTAATATTTCATCGATAATAGTTATCACACCATTGATTACTAATTATGCAGCCAAGTGATCAAGGTCGATAATCAGTCATTTGAATCATTCCGCCTCAACGTTCGTCAGTTCGACTGATATCGTTTATCCTCTTCTGTATCCTGTCCTCAACCGTACCATTCAAACAATAATTGATCAAGAGTCATCATCAGTCACCCTCCGTCTTTGGTTATTTTCATCCACTGTAAGTAATCAATCCATAAAATCCCGCTAACCTATCTTTTACCACCTTGACTCCTGATCGGTCTTCATTTCTTTCTGATCACCTGTGATCCCCAGTCATAAACTGATCAACGTTTACGAGCAAACGTGAACTTTCATCATCAGTCTTTTGGATACTTGCTATTGGTTTAGTTTTCGTCCATTCGACATCATCGTTCAACAGCTTGAATACACGCTGTCTTCAGTTCAGCCTCTAGCATCAACTGTGATCTTCTTTGGAAACATTGTGCAGAAAAAAAGAGAGACATTGTGCAGAAAATGCGAGACGTGTCTGACAGACATATCAACGGCACACGACATTACATTCGACACACTTCCTTCAGTGTTATTGATAGCATTTTACATACATTTCCTCTTAGTTATACGACACACTTCCTTCAGCGTTATTGATAGCATTTTACATACATTTCCTCTAAGTACTTATAAACCCTTCATAAACACACTCCTTCTACATCCTAGTTTATGCACCTTTATAGGAGAAATGACAAATCTAAACTTAACGTATGCTTCTTTTCTGGCACCGTCATATCTCGTAATCCAAATAACGTTCTGCTTCGTAGGAAATGCTTAAAGCTAGAACACAGTTCAAAACGTTCTGCTGATTTCAGTTTTCATGCCAAGTTTGTGCATATTGATTAGCAACTCTGTGTCTATAAATATAAATGACATTGTTCGTGTTTACCAACCTTCCGTTGCAACCAAATTATCTCCATATCCATTTACAAATATTAATTGTCTCACGTAAAACGCTCATGTTTTTATTTTTCCAATTCTTGAAGGGGTTTAACATATTATAGGCTTTTCTGGGTAGTACTTCTTCTGCCAATTTACAAACTCTTAGCCAGTATTAAATACACCTCTCATCCGCTAAAATATACACTGGATATCAGCCGAGGTTTCCAGCACCATTTCCTTTAATCTAATGTTTGCTTACTTACGTTCTAATAACGCTTACATGCAAAACATATATGTCTTCTCAAGTACACCGAGGCGTTTGTAGCCCCAAACCTCAGACCCTGTGCAGTATAATGAGAGTAGTCTGAGCGTCATACATCTGAAAGAGCACCTTTCTTGAAATATCTCCAAATTTTCAAAGACATCTAATGAGCTGAGTTGTTTCATTTTTAGCTTTAGCGGTCAGCTCTTCCACCGCATACGTCAATGAAAGCTTTGGTTGTAAAGTGTATCCAAATACTACTTGTATGTATTCATCACCATATATCCATTCTTTTCTCTCCTAGAATCCCCCTTTTCTAAATGCAATTATTTTCGTCTTTTCCAGATTCACTTTCATCGCAAGATTGTCCGCAAATTGTTTGAGAACATCAGTTTGATTTTGTAAGCCCTTGGGACAATATGAGGCTAAAATAACATCATCAGCAAGAAGAACATGAAGACTTGTACTAAGCTGGGTGCTACCTGTATTCTAAAACCACCCTGTGAAATAATTTCTGATGCCAGTTCATTTATCAAAAATGATTAACGTATGTGACAACACACGGCCTTGCGTAACACCCACTGGACACTAAAAGAACTTAGTAAGAATATCAGCACATATTACACACGATCTCACACTTTGATATATACATCGCAGCATCTTTAACATTTTACTCCAAACGCCATTTTTCCAAGTACATTCCACAAAATGTTGCGATTAACTGTATGAAGGCGTTTTAAAAGTCTACGAAGTAAATATACATTTTCGCTGACTTTCTCACAAATTATTTTTGCGCCAGAGAATGCAGGATAAACATCTTGTCAGAAGTACAGTGGCCTGATCTAGCACCGCTTCGTTCTTTGGTAACCTTTTTATTATCTTCTGCCCATTGTGTGAGACTGTTATTTGATACCCTGGCAAGCACGTTTCCAAGTTACCCCTCGATAATTGTCAGGATTATCGACAGGTCCAGTCTTGTGTAGAGGTATGGTAATGGCACAGTTCCACACACTTGGTTATCGTGTGTGTGTCAAACATATGATTAAACAAACGCAGCAGAGAAAGGCATGATATAATCAATAGAACTTTTTAACATTTTTGCCAAAATGCAATCTTGGTCCTTAAGGTATGCTCAGTTTCAGGGAGCGAATGGCTCTATTTATTTGTTCTATGCAAATTGGCCTATCCAGTTTATCAACGTATGTTTGGCTGTCATCATTATCTCGAGAGTTGTCCTTAACGGGATCAACGGAACTGAATACTGATCGGACATAATTAAACCATTTATTTGTGCTAATGTTTGATGTGAGTTATATCTTTCTATTTACAGACCTGATTTCACTCCAGAACTTACCCGAATCATTTATTTTCGTGATGAGCGAGTTGAGTTTGTTTCTTATATTGTCTTTTAAGCAAACGCTTGTAATGTAGTCAAGTCGATGTAGTCAATTCGCCAAACGATTCTATGTTGCGTTTTTAGTTGATTTAACATTACAGCGCCTAAAATTTCTCTACCAGTTTCTCATCTCTCTCTCTCTCTCTCTCTCTCTCTCTTTTTTTTTTTTCAACTCTGGCTGGTGCAAATCATGCGCTTCGTGCAATCCGCTGCTTTTAATCAATCCATCATTTAAACAGGTGACAGCATCGTTCACAGACGCCGGTAAAAAGAGGTATTGCTTCAGCCAAGATCTGTTGAAGAAAGGGGACTTAGCACAGCTGCTTGAAAATGAATAGAGTTGTTTAAATCCCAGACGATTTCTTTTTTCTGTAAAACGTCGTTTTCTTCTCATTTGTGACATCTTTTTTTGTGTGTAATTTATTGTTAGTACTGCAGGCATGTGTTGGGGGGAGGGGGGGGGGGGGGGGGGGGCAAACATTTCACCCACTTTGAGCTTCATTTTGTCACCTTTCAGCACCTTTAAGCAAAGGGAAGAGTCAATTGCACTATTACCAGATGCACACACATACCATTTTCACCCCAACACACACGACCCGTTCAGTATTGTTAAATCACACGCACAACAAACCTCAAGGTGAAGTCGACCATAAGCATTCACTGTATCATCTTGAAATCTTGTTTCACACAGGTCTGACTGGATCAGATCATAATCATACGTCTCCCTGAGAGAGAGAGAGAGAGAGAGAGAGAGAGAGAGAGAGAGAGAGAGAGAGAGAAATCGCCCGTCTCACTGTGCTCATTACATCTAGTGGTACCTTGTCGTTTGTCATACTCACTGTGTTTCTGAGGGATACTACGTTTCAGCAGAGGTTACTCCTTACTTATATTTCCAACACCCGCCAAACATATACACGTATACATACCTAAATAGATAGATGATGCCCGATGTTTTAGTTTACCGTTACAGCCGTTACTAACGGCTGTAATGCCATGTAACGGTTTTTCTTCTTTATGGAATATCTCTGAAAGTACTTGGCCGATCTTTGTGACAACTAGCAGGTATGTTCACAAAGAGTTACGGATGATGCCCGATGTTTTAGTTTACCGTTATAGCCATTACTAACGGCTATAACGGCCTATAACGGGTTTTTCTTCTTTATGGAATATCCCAGAAAGCACTTTGTCGATCGCGCGTGTGTATGTGTGTGTGTGCAGTGGTGGTGGTGGTGGTGGTGGTAGTGTAAGTGTGTGTGTGTGTGTGTGTGTGTGTGTGTGTGTGTGTGTGTGTGTGTGTGTGTGTGTGTGAGAGTAGTAGTGGTGGTGGTGGTAGTGATAGTTGTGTGTGTGTGTGTGTGTGTGTGTGTGTGTGTGTGTGTGTGTGTGTGGGGGGGGGGGGGGGGGGGGACTTTGAGCCTATCATTAGTGCAGCTTTAGAAAATTGTCTAAATCTTGTCAACAGCTTTTTCAAAGTCAGTTGATTCTGCAAGAGTATCTTTCCTGTACTGGGGTGCGTCTTCTATCAACAACGTGATGCACGTCTTACTCTCTGGTTGTCAGGGGATCTGTGCTGTTGGAATGAAGCCCATTTGCCACGGCTGTTTCTTCTTTTCCACACTTTATTTCAGTCTCCTGTTAGGGAACCTACAAAGCTGGTAGAACTCTAGCTGTCTGTCTTGGTTTTATCTTTTACATCTGTCTAAGCCCAAGACATTGAAACCATCAAAGTCCAGCTGACTTTGATGGTCTTCAACAGTATTTCTTGTGATGATGCACAATGTTACAGAAATTGTTTTGTTATGTCCTGGTGATTTCTTCACCTTTCCCAGTCCTTTCGCGACTGTTCATTAAAGGGCTAGTTCTGATATGAAGAACATTTGGTGCGTGGATCAGTTCTCTCGAATACGGACTTTTGCAAGTCAAATTCAAATTTTTATGTTTTATATGAGAGTGAAGCATAGCCAATATTTCAGAATTCTTTGGTATCCTTTCCACGACCCTTTAAAACTGACCGCTACGCTACGTTTTTCCCTTGGTATATTTTCATTAATCCTCACATTCAGATGCTAAATTCTGCATTTTAGGAGCGCATATAGGGGTATTTGATATCTAGATAACCCGCTTTATGACATGGATTACATACTTCTTCTGCTGTCTGTGGTCTGTCTGTGTGTCTGCGTGTCTCTCAAACCCATGTTGCAGTTCAAACAACAGCGATATGGCAATCTGTTTCAGATGAGACGTTATCTGGAGAGAAATCGGTTGATCTTGTGTCCAATGCAATCGGCAATGTTCTACATGTGGACGCACCTCGTTCAAGATCACATGCAAGTGTTCCGAAAGGCATGGAGCAGCCCAGCAGCCTTGCTGCTTCAGGTCTCAATGACGAGAACAGGGCGCACAGAGCTGAAGGAGGTGCGGTGGAAGGCAGGCTGGCAACAGACAGCTCCAGGCATCCTGAACATGAAGCTGCGCGGCAAGAACTACAAACACAGGCTGTGGCATGTCTGAAACGATTGTCTGTGATACACAGTGATCTGGTCCAGCTCACAACGCAGGGAATGAACAGTAAAGACGAATATGACGACAAAGATGACGACGACGACGACGACGACGACGACGACAATGATGATGATGATGATGATGATGATGACGATGACGACGACGACGACGACGATGATGATAATGATGATGATGGTGAACATGCTGGAAGAAATGGTCACGGACCTACAACTAACCATCAGTCTGAAGGCAAATGGGATGTCAACTCTGGCACCGCCATCATTAAGAACATGTCCAGCAGCACGGTACAGAGCGTACTGCAGTTATTAAAGAACACGTGGAATTATGTGGATAACGCTGTCCGCTCCCCCGCCAGGATTGATGTGCAGGATGATGATGATGATTATTATGAAGCGGACCAGCCACGCGCTCTGAGGCAGGCTCTAGCCAGCATGACACCAGCCGAACAACGTCATCTGCTGCAGGTTCTTGACGCTCTCTGGCAGAACATCCTGGCCAACAGCAACGACCCCAACATGACTGGCACTCCTCAGAAAGTGAACCTGGCAGATGTCTGCTGTATCGTGGGTTGACACTGTCTGCCTTCTCAGATGTGACAATGGTGGGTGGGTGCTGTCTTTAGTTGTTCCAATCTACGTTAACAGTTCACTACGGAGAGAAAAAAAAAAAAAAGGGTGCGGATCTGTACAATTTAAGAAAAATGCTGGCAGAGGGAGAGATTGTCATACACAACTTTGCTTTTGTTAACGGAAAAGTCTGTTTTTAGTACGGAAAATGGAAACGGTCGTACATCTTTTTCTTGACGTCTTCTTACGAAGGTTTAGCATCATATAATGCCAAAGAAGGCTGTCGAGTACCTTGTCGATTCAGATTCAGAAAACTTTATTATCTCTCGTTAAAAGAGAAATTACATTCGTGACCGCTGCCCTAAAAGTTAAGACATACATATTTATAGTTACAAACGTGACACTGAAAATTAAAATTACTTTCAAACAATAAAACATGTGTGTATCACCAAAACGGGAATTTTTCATTCTTTCTCCTTTTTGGTAGTGCAAATAAAGCATGCACTCAGCCACCACTCATATATTATATATACATACATGTGTGCACGTATGAGAAAGAGAGAGAGAGAGAGAGAGAGAGAGAGAGAGAGAGAGAGAGAGAGAGAGAGAGAGAGAGGTGATTTATCATTAAAAATCATTAAGATAAGACATATTCCAGACATTTCTATTCCTCACTGCTCCAGGACATGCACACATAACAAACACACACACACACACACACACACACACACACACACACACACACACACACACACACACACACACTCCAGCATCTACACTTTCCCGCTTGCTCACAGACATACACACCCGCGCACATGCTTATGTCACAGGTGATCCACATCTTTTCTTCTTACACGCTGTGTTTGTTTAAAAACGCAATGGATTTGAACACAATTACATCCAAACATATAGCACTGAAGGAAGTCTGTGATGCGTATGTGTGTGTGTCTGTCATACGCAAAACCCGCTGAACATTACAACCTGGAAAGTTCAAGTATTCCTCTTTGTTGTCTATACTCTAAATTTCAGAACTGAACAATTTTCAACTCTTCCGTAATTTAGCAAGACAACGACCACGGAAAGAAAAAAACAAAACAAAAAACCAACCAACCAAACAAACAAAACGAACAAACAAACAAACACAAAAAAAACCCAGCTGCAACGGACCACCTCCGCAGCGCAAGCAACAACAAACAACAACAACAACAACAACAAAACCATCAAAACAACCAAAATGCATGCAGTGCTGGCAACGTCTATGACTGAAGCGAAAGTGATGGATCACAAGTGATTGGGAAATTGAAGGTCGCTTCAGCTACAAGGCGCCGTGGCCCAATGGTCAGACTGCAGGAATAGTATACAGTACAAAACCAGGAAATTAAAAAAAGCTATTGCTCCAGAAGGTACTGAATCTCCAGGCACACAGAGCAAAGAGCGCTTCCCGACCAGATTAGGGTGGAACTCTTAGAACAGTCGCAGACTGGTCTCCAGGTCGGTTAAAAAAAAAAAAAAAAAAAAAAAGCAAAAACAAAGAAATAAACGAATTTTATTAAAAGACCTACCAGAGAGCAAAACGTTTATTCAACAGAGTGAAAACATTCATCAAAACAGTTGGGCAATTCATTTCTTTAAAAATGTCATCGATCTGCCGATCAACTTCCATTGTTTCTACAAACATGATCTAGTTGCAAAGTGAGACGACTGCAGGCGGAAATCTAAACAAATCTTAAATAAATGTTAACGAACCGCCCAGAGAAATGTGGACAAACGAGTCACAAGACAAAACACAACGCGTTTCGACCTCTTAGGTCTTCCTCAGGTAAGACACAAATGAACAGAACAACGAAAATTCACTTAGCTTTGATCGCTTCAGAGTTCAGCGCAAGGAAGAAGGCGTTCAGCGATCAATGCTATGTCTTAAGTACGTAGCTCCACTTAAATAGTACAGGCCCTACTACCACTGTCTCACAGGTATTATGGAATAATGCTGACATTACATATCAAGCAAATGTCTTGTTTTACGCTGACAAAAAAAATGGAATCTGCACTCAGAGGCATAAAAAACGCGAAAAATAGAGACAGTGCACGATTGTTCACTTGTGAACAGGACGCAAGCAATGTCGATGGCACGTGCAACATTAGCAGTACGTAGTGTCTTGGCCGGTTGTAACCTCGTAACAGTGGGTGAACGTTGCCGGGTCAGCGTTTTGGGCACGAGGAGTGCATTTGCCATGTGGACTACCTACGCCACGTGCATCAATGTGAATTGCAACTCAATGTGGCCCCGATTGTGGGCTATAAAATTCCAACCCCCCAAAAGTACAAATTATCCCTTCCAGCGGCGTCAACATAATACCGAGACTTTCCCGTCAAGATCGTTGCAGAGCAATGTGGCAACTGCAGGCCGGGGTTCCAGTGAGGCAGGTCGCTATCTCATTCGGAGTCCACATTTCCACCATCTACCGCCTTCTGAACCGCTTTCAAGCAAGAAACACCACTGATGACAGACCGAGAAGCGGCAGACCGAGGGTCACCACAGCAGCCCAAGACCGCCATCGTCTGCGTCAGCATCGACGGGAGCCTTACCAAACCGCTGCCAACACAGCAGGAACACCGTCGGCAACCATGGCAGGCCAATCAGCGGCAAGACCGAGCGTCGCCGACTGAGCACAGTTGGTCTCCGATGCAGGCGTCCAGCCCGGCGACCTATCCTGACACTCCAGCATCGCCAGAACCGTCTGCAGTGGGCAGATCCACGTGCATTGGCGCCATCGGACTGGGGCCGAGTCTTCTTCAGTGACGAAAGCCGGTTCTGCTTTGAACTGGGATGGCCGCATCCGGATCTGGAGAAGAGCGGGGGAACGCTTCACGGATGCCAACATCACCGAAAGGGACCCATGGGGTGGTGAAAGCATCATGATCTGGGGGGGTTATCGGTATGAATCGCCGTATTGGGCCAGTCATCTTCCAGAATGTGGGTCCAGGACGTGGTAACGGGGTCACTGCTGTTCATTACATCGACCAAGTTCTGAGGCCCCACGTCCTGCCGCATTTCCAGCGGCATCCACAGAACCTGTTCAGCAGGACAACGCAAGGCCGCACACTGCCCGTGCTAAGCAGAACTTCCTGAGGCAGAACAACATCAATCTGCTGCCTCACCCAACCCGTTCTCCGACCTTAACCCAATAGAGCATTTCTGGGATGCCCTTCAGAGGCAGTTGAACCAGCTCAACCCCAGACCCCAGACAGCAGCTCAGCTTTCTGTCGCTGTGGGCCAGGTGTGTGGGCAAGTCCCCCAGAGGCAGACCAACACTCTGGTGCGTTCGATGTACCCGCAGGTGCACAGCTGTGATCAATGCTCGAGGTGGTCACACCAGATACTGACATTCTGCTGTTTAACACAGGGTCAAGGTCAAGTTCATGTGACCTTATTTTCTACCACAATGAACTTTTGAAAGGACACTTTTGCGGTGTTTGATTGCTTTTTCGCACTTTCTATTCCCAGTTCAAAGGAATCGTTGGCCAAATTAAATCAAAATTTCCATGCAGTTTGTTTGTTTTCGCGTTTTTTTTTATGCCTCTGAGTATATTATATAGTCATTTGCAGGAATTTGTGAAAACCTGGCCACTCGCCCCGAAAGAATTTTACAATATAATGTAGTCTGTGCCGCACTTCGCAAACCGGATTTTGCCCACATTGTGACTGACCCCGTAAGCCATGATGACATCCCTTTGTTCCATAGACAGAGGCTGACGACGGCAAGGCAGTTCAGAAAGCAAATCATTTTAAACACAGTCAGTATTCCATGTTTGCGTGGATCTTGGCGAAGGAACTTTGGAGTTGAACTTAACAAAAAGCACTGGTTAATGGCTTGCCGATGTAGTAAAGAAACACGTTGAAGGGTGCTTCAGTGGAAACTGCTGCACAACATCTATCCTGCTAATATTCTTTTATGTAAAATGAAGGTCTCTAATGATCACTGCTGTCCATATTGTCCTGGTGACATGGAATTGATAGAACACACTTCTTTTTTTTTTTAAATGCCCTGTGGTTAAAGTCTTTTGGAAACAAGTTGAACAGTTTACTCCTAACAGATTTGATGTTCATTTGCCCTTGACGATGAGGCAGTACTGTTTTGAGCAACAGTACCCAGGTCAGCAAAAATTAACCGCATCCTACTCTAGGTAAAGTGTGCATAAGTATTTATAAGAAGACAAGGTCATGTCTCCCTTTGATTTCGATCTTTGAAAACCAGATGAGGCTCAGGAGGGTATAGTCTTTTCTCCTTTGGGTTATGGTATGTTTAATCATACACATGTATGCAAACACATTCTCGTGCATAATATCATTCCCCTGTAAGTATGCGGGCGAGTGCGCACGCAGGTTCTCATATGCTCTCGCGCACACGTGAGCGCACGCGCATACACACATACACGCGCGCGCACACGCACTCTCTCTCCCTCTCTCGCTCTCTCTCTCTCTCTCTCTCTCTCTCTCTCTCAACTGACAGAATGGTGAACCCTCTTAAAGATGCAACGCCACCCCAAACAACTCAACTTCCCTTGACGTCACTCTTCCCGCTGCTCTTGAGCTACTTTCGCTTTCGTACTTTTATGTTCAAGGGACGCGATGTGGGGGAGATGGCACCACAGGTTGAATGTTGCTTTTTCGAATATGTGGATGTGCCTGTCTTTGAATGAGTACCAGCACTAAAATAGTTAAAGGTACAAAATGTATTTTTCACTTTCGGATGAGATTGGTATTTAATAGATAAAAGAAAAGACCTTCTCAAAAAAAAAAAGAAAAAAAAAAAAAGAGAAAAACAGGGGGAAAAAAAAGGATGGGGGATGGGGAGGAGGACCACCCTGACTGTGGGGAGGAGACATGATCGGAGCATGAGGAATCTGATCACAGAGGTCTGTTTCTTTAGACAGTCCTCTCCCCTCCTGCACCCGTTACTTGTCACACAGAGAGAGAGGGAGAGCTGGGGGTGGGGTGGGAGTGGGGGGGGGGGGGAATGCGGGCGAGGATATGGTGGGAGAGAGGGGAAAGGACGGGGGTGAGGAGGGAGAGGGAGAGGCGTTTCCCCTTTTAATACTGCTGTGAGAGGGTCGGGGGAGGTCGGTGGGGGGGTGGGGGGGGGGGGGGGGGGGGGGGGGGAGAGAGAAGAGAGAAGAATTAGAGGAAGAGTATGTTAAACAGACGTGCATCATTAAGTTTTTGTCTCTGTGTAAATACGGTTAAAAAGACACTTTCGATAAGACAAAGTCTGAAAACGTATTAAACGCCATAGCACGGAGAGGGAGGGCTGGAGAGAAAGGGTGGGGGAGGGGGTATGGAGATAGTGGAAGTTTGAAAGGAGAAAGAGGGGAGGAGTTGGGATGAGAGGGAGAGGGAGAGAGGGTGTGGAAGCTTTATAAATAATGAAATTGATAAAATCAAAGAAAGAAAACAAAATTAATGAAAGAATGAAACAAGAATTTTAAAAAATGCTTATATACAATCCATACATACATCCATACTACACACACATATTTTTATACACGCATACATAGGCCCTACTTAAATAAATAATTTTAAAAAAAAAAAGAAAGAAACAAGGCCTATAAGTCAAAGGATAAGTAAGACATAATAATAGCTGACTAATCAATTAAAAAAAGGCATACAAATGATAAATGACTGAATCAATTCAACAAAAATTAACGAACTTGATCTCTGTGATGGTTCTCTGCATGGTCCGAGCGGAGCCCCACAAGAAAAAAAAAAAAAAAAGAACACACGGAGCTGACCCAAGTACAACAATGTATGCCCAGCATCAGGGCAGGTAGAGGCATGCCAAAATCACAGGTTTCAATACATCTCATTGCACTATGGACAGTCCGACATGTATGGCCGTCCACACTGACAAACTGAGAGAAGAGACCAGAGGTTGAAACATTTCTGGATGGTCAGTGTTGCATTCTGGCGCTGAGCGGTATATATAGGTCTAAGGACTCGGTGTACACATCCCAATGAATGATCAGTGCGTCCATGTTTGTATAATGGAACATTGTATTTGGTTAATTTCTGTCTTTTAAAAATCTTAATGAGATGTGACTAACAAGTACTGACCTTCAAAAACCTGCCGCTAAAAAAGGACATGTATTGAGACGTTTGCAGAAATTAATTTGTGGTCACACACACATCACAGCAAATAAACAATAATTTAGCCACATTACCCATTTTCTCACATATGACATACATTCATATAGAGGAATTTGGATTTCAATTAACATCTTCTCGGTTCAAGAAATCAATGGACAGGGGAATAAAACTTTGTTTAAATCTGACACTTCTGCATTTAACCCGATCGATATCTTCGTCCTGACTGAAGAAGGTCATACTGATTTGCAAGGACGTGGGTCTGGTCACACGTAATCTTCTTCGCTTTACAACTAACACGGCACCTATATAGCTCACTCAGACTTTTTTGTCTCTCACCAACGATTTTTCCTCTGGCACGGGTGTGGTAGTGGTGGCAAAGTCATTACGTCATACTTCAAGATGTCCGCTTTCCCGAAATCGTCAGCACGTAAATGGGGGGAAACGGACCAGAAATTCCACCCACTTCAATGTTATCCGTTAAACACACTGCATGTATGTGTCTGTAAAAAAAATATCGATCACCCTGCATATTTCAGCGCAACAAATCGTTAAAAGTCAGAACCCTCTTAGGAACTGGACCAGTGCCATATACTGATTAGCTGGTGTCTTCAATCGGATCTAAACGGACAGAACATGAACCTAAAACCCCATACATACATGTGCGCATGCCTCGCGCATCAGCTTCGGATCACTTTAGAAAAAGTAGTTACAGACTTAGAATCTCCCCCCCCCCTCTCTCTCTCTCTCTCTCTCTCTCTCTCTCTCTCTCTCTCTCTCAGACCCTGACAACCGTTCATCCCACACAACAGTCGTCCCACCAGGCCTCGCTGCCAAACCGCAACAGTGAGCTGAAGAAGACAGGGCGACGCTGTCGAAACATTCTCCTAGTAAGTTTTTGATTCTAAGTCTGTAACTACTTTTTCTAACGTCGAATCCAGAATCAGGAAACCTATATTCTTATTCGGATCACTTTGTTTTCAAATCACTCTCAAGATTCTCAGCCGATTGTCTTGCTCGAGGCACTATTTTGAGGGTATTCACGACACTGCCTCCAGAAAGAGTGGCTAGTCTTCATTTGCAATATCCGTGTGTGTGTGTGTGTGTGTGTGTGTGTGTGTGTGTGTGTGTGTGTGTGTGTGTGTGTGTGTGAGAGAGAGAGAGAGAGAGAGAGAGAGAGAGAGAGAGAGAGAGAGAGAGAGAGAGAGCGCCTCCTCCTCCTCCACCCAAACCTCCTGGCAGGTTTGCCTACCGTCACCGCACACCGCACGCTGTTAATCTCCCTTCCGTGCGCGTGGGGATGTTTTGAGACGAACGTTCAATTTCCGCTCGTCTTGCCATGCAAATGAGCGTTGCCAATCCCCAAATACATGCCGCCACTTGGGAGTGTCTCTGAAATCAATATCTCATAAAGGCACGGAAAAAGTGTTGGATAAATTCAAACACACACACACACACACACACACACACACACACACACACACACACACGTGCCAGCATTCAGACACCCAGGAAAGCATACGTTTACCACACACATGCGCACACACACATGCACACACACACACACACACACACACACACACACACACACACACACACACACACACACACACACACACACACACACACACAAAGTGGACGGGGGTGGGACAACGGCAAATGTTCCTGCCATAATTACTGTATAGTGCCTATAAAACAATGACTTCTTCACCATCGAGTATAATTTCTGTGTGGATCTGTGTTATGAAATGAATCGCAGCAACAGAATCTGTCTGTCTGTCTGTCTGTCTGTCTGTCTGTCTGTCTCTGTCTCTCTCTGTCTCTGTCTGTCTGTCTCTGTCTGTCTCTGTCTCTGTCTGTCTGTCTGTCTGTCTGTCTGTCTGTCTGTCTGTCTCTCTCTCTCTCTCTCTCTCTCTCTCTCTCTCTCTCTCTCTCTGGGTATTGACGTTTCTGCGCAGGTCTTACCTGCTGTCAGCACTGATGCGACTGATGGTGCCAGGGTAAGAAAACCGTCGAGCTGACCACAAGGACTGTCGACGCCTTTTGATCTCTCTCGCTTGCCTGCGCTTGTCCCGCCCCCTACCTCCTTGTTCTCCTCCTCACGACTTACGATGTTCCGAAAGCGTTTGTTCGGCCAGTGAGTGAAAGATTGGTCCTCTCCGGAATTTGAAGTACAGCAGTTTTCCACCTCTTGCCTGCTGTCAGCCTGACGTGACTAGCAATGCATGGATTTGCAAACAGCAGAGCTGGCCACTCTGATGCTTGATACTTTCTGACTTCCCTTGCATCTTGAAGTGGATCCTCAAGTATAGGCTCGACTAGTTTCCTCAGTGTTTATCAATGTGTTATCTGCTGATTTCATTTTGGCGCGACGAATTTTCTTACAGCGCCTTTCTTCTCATTCAGCTTTCTACCTTCCGCTGGCTGCCTTGAGACTGCATTTGGTTTTGAGCCCGTGGAGGTGAGAAATAACACAGAGTTATGTGTGGTTTATCTCCATTTGAAACCAAGAGAGAACAAACACAGCGTGCTTGTTTCTTGTGATGAGTCCCAAGAAAAAGGCCACAGTTAGCTCCAGACAGGCCATACTGCGGCCAGGCCATACTGCGGCCAGGCTATACTCGGACAGACCATATTGCAGACAGGCCATACTGCAGACAGGCCATACTGCAGACAGACCATACTGCGGACAGGCCATACTGCGGACAGGCCATACTGCGGACAGGCATACTCCGAACAGGCTATACCTCGGACAGTCCATACTGCAGACAGGCCATACTGCGGACAGGCCATACTGCGGACAGGCCATACTGCAGACAGGCCATACCTCGGACAGGCATACCTCGACAGGCCATACTGCAGACAGGCCATACTGTGACAGGCCATACTGCAGACAGGCCATACTCCGAACAGGCCATACTGCAGACAGGCCATACCTCGGACAGGCCATACTGCGGACAGGCCATACTGCAGACAGGCCATACTCCGGACAGGCCATACTGCGGACAGGCCATACTGCAGACAGGCCATACTCCGGACAGGCCATACTCCGGACAGGCCATACTCCGGACAGGCCATACTGCAGACAGGCCATACTGCGGACAGGCCATTCTGCCGACAGGCCATACTCCGGACAGGCCATACTGCAGACAGGCCATACTGCGGACAGGCCATACTGCGGACAGGCCATACTGCAGACAGGCCATACTGCGGACAGGCCATACTGCAGACAGGCCATACTGCGGACAGGCCATACCTCGGACAGGCCGGACAGGCATACTGCAGACAGGCATACTCCGGACAGGCTATACTCCGGACAGGCCATACTGCAGACAGGCCATACTGCGGACAAGCCATACTGCCGACAGGCCATACTCCGAACAGGCCATACTTCGGACAGGCCATACTGCAGACAGGCCATACTGCGACAAGCCATACTGCCGACAGGCCATACTCCGAACAGGCCATACTGCGGACAGGCCATACCTCGGACAGGCCATACTGTAGACAGGCCATACTGCAGACAGGCCATACTGCGGACAGGCCATACCTCGGACAGGCCATACTGCAGACAGGCCATACTGCGGACAGGCCCATACTGCGGACAGGCCATACTCCGGACAGGTCATACTGCGGACAGGCCATACTGCGGACAGGCCATAGTCCGGACAGGCCATACTGCGTACAGGCCATATTACGACAGAGAGAGAGAGAGAGAGAGAGAGAGAGAGAGAGAGAGAGAGAGAGAGAGAAATTTCAAGTCCAGCCGCTCTGCTCTCTCTCTCTCTCTCTCTCCCCCAAAAAGTAAAATAAATAAATAAATAAAATAAATTAATTACAAATAGAGAAATCATTCCACCTCGAAAATTTTTGGAAGTCAAGTCTGCAGTTTCGTTTAAACTCTCAGAGATGATTTTAAACGCTTTATATTAGCTTCATTTGCATATTCTGTTGTGTATTCTGAAAATCCATTGTGACGACTAACTCCGGTCGGTCTGTCTGTCTGTCTGTCTGTCTGTCTGTGTCTGTCTGTCTGTCTCTCTCTCTCTCTCTCTCTCTCTCTCTCTCTATGTGTGTGTGTGTGTGTGTGTGTGTGTGTTAGAGAGAGAGAGAGAGAGAGAGAGAGAGAGAGAGAGAGAGAGAGAGAGAGAGAGAGAAACCACATTGGCGGAATCAATACGTTTGCGGCACAAGATCCTGTTTACATTTGTGGCACCATTACAAATGCAACACAATATGACGTCTGGACATGTGCGGCGTATAAGACGATTTTTGCTCAGGTATACAGACAATCCCTTGTCACTATGCCATTTCAGTGCTCTTTATCCTTGGACCAGTGGAAAAAGATGAACAAAAATAATAGCTGTCGGTAGGTTGAGCACTAAAGGTTTTTCTACTATACTGACTACACATCAACAGTTTTTTTTTTTTTTCATTAACAGAACGTCTAAGCGTAAATATGCAAAAAGTACTTCTTGTCCATTACAAAGAAGTGTGCGCAATGTTTTTTTTGTCTGTCTGTGCATCGACAAGCGAATAAAGGTGATATCCTTTTTGGGAACAACATGCTTGGAGTTGTACACTGTTCTTGTTATTTCACCATTCTGTAGACGTCTTGGGTGGTTTTCTTCAGTGTCATTTGTTGTCTTTCGTAGACCTGCAGTTTTGACAGCTGCTGCTCCTGGCCTCTCCTGGTCACTGGGTCAACGTCATGATCCCACACTGTGCCGATTCAGCCATCAGTCTCATAAGGCAGGGTTTCTCTGTGCGCTACTTCCATGACGAAGTTTTAGAATCTGTACGTTTGCAAAATTTACTGCCATCCGGCAAAATATGTTCATTCACTTTCCTTCCGAAGAACTTTTCTCCACAGTTTGTGATTTTGAATTCATTCTCTAATGTAAAATCACGGAAACATCATTGTGCTGAAAAGCAAGTCTTAAACGTAATAGAAGTCAAGAAAAGTGGGCCTCTTCTCGGTTGATGCGTCACGTAGCCGATGCCAGAAAATGGGTTGATCTCTGGTCAGTAAGTACATGTTACTGTTTTCTTTCTTTCTGCGTACGCAGGCTGATACTCCTGCGGGCACTGTCTGTATAGACAGGCAGTGGAGTTTTGTGTGTATGACCGTTTTTTTTTATCCCGCCATTAAGGCAGCCATACTCCCATCTTCGGGGAAGGTGCATGCGATGTGTAACGTGTCATCCCATACCAACGGCCAAACTGGCCTTTTCGTCCGAAAGTTGGTGATGGGATTTTACGTGTGTGCAAGATGTTGTGCGTGTGTTCACACACGGAACCTCGGTTTATAGTCTCATTCGGACTGTATGGGGAATGGAGTCAGAACCAATGTTAACTCCGAGGGACAAATTCCCCTGCACCGAAATTCGAACCCGCAACCGCAGGATCACGAGTCCGGCGCTCTACCAACTGAGCTATTCCGGCCCCCGCACATGTGACAATTGTTCATTTCTTACTGGACTCGGTGCAAAAGGAGTCAAGGCCTGACCGCACACTTGGCTGAGTTGAGATCAGTTCTGTTGATGTTTGCCCCAAATTTAGCCAGATCCCACTCATTTATGGAAACAAGCGATGTGTGTCGCTGTAACGAGTACTGCAAACGTGCCGCTCCATCATTGGCCTACTTACCTTTTATGGAGCACACACATCCAGTCACAGCCCCCACCCCCACCCCCCACTCTCTCTCTCTCTCTCTCTCCTCTCTCTCTCTCTCTCTCTCTCTCTCTCTCTCTCAGACACACACACACACACACACACACACACACACACACACACACACTCCAACTCACTTCTTACCATCACACAAAAGTCCAGATCCTGATGACTGCCCAACTTTATTCAATTTCTACTCAGTGGGAAGGGATATCAGTGACAAAATGAATACAGGAGAAAGTAAGCAAATTAAACAGGTCTTAAACAAAAATGAAAATGAATATTGACTTAAAAAAGGAACCAAAGGTAATAATAAACAGTCCTCAGTGAAAACAAGGAGTCCAGATTAAGGTGAAAGTCAACCTTGCTTTATTTCTAGTGTGCTTACTTCGTTAGGTTCCTGGGTTTATCGCCTTGGGCCTACTGATCATACCAGGTCTCCTGTAGTTCAGCTATTTGACTGTGCTTGTATTGTACTTTTCTTTACGTAGGCCATGTTTCTTTTGTTTCTCATTAAAAAGTGTCCAAAAATTCAGGGATTTCACAGTGCCTAACTTATGACGTGTCTATAGTCTGGTGTCTAGAGCAATGTGTAATATTGATCAGAAGTTTTTGAAAATTAAACCCCCATTTCTGTCGATGCATCAAGATGATCATAATGCAGAACGTTTCAGTATCATTGTACTTTGATTACTGTAATTGGTAATTTCCTCTTTCAAACAGCCACATGATGACTTAGTAGTTTTCTGTCAACACTTTCCCGGTCCTTAGTCCTTAATTGTTTTCTTTTTTCTTCTTTTCGCGTTCTGTATTTCGCTCTTTTTTTTTTTTCAAATACGTGCATGTTTTCGCACCTCCCAATCCCCCAAACTTTGAGTCAAGCAGACATTTTTTTTTAATAAACAAACACACCAGTAGTTTAACGGAAAACAGTAATACCTATAACGCATGTTAAAGTAGGTTTCCAGAATTAACACAAAGCGAAACTAAATGCAGTTTGGTTGTCATCACTTGTTCCTTCAAATCTTGTATGACGTTGGCTGTCTTTTAAACTAAGATCATACTATGGATTCATCTGTCTGTTCTCGTGGCTTTATCCAGCCTCAACTGTGGCCGATGGCGTTGGTCAACGATGGAAGTTACTTGCCAAATCGAAGACTGGGCATGCGCATACTGGATTCCACTTGTCTGTCTCTGAGGCCGGACAGCAGGGCCGCCAGGTTGTTGACCAGCATTCTCTGCTCATGGCGCTTCTCTGCCACACAGACCAAACAACATTACCCGCCATGTAAAACGCTTCTCTGCCACACAGACCAAACAACATTACCCGCCACGTAAAACGCTTCTCTGCCACACAGACCAAACAACATTACCCGCCATGTAAAACGCTTCTCTGCCACACAGACCAATCACTATTACCCGCCATGTAAAACGCTTCTCTGCCACACAGACCAAACGGCATTACCCGCCATGTAAAACACTTGTCTGCCACACAGACCAAACAACATTACCCGCCATGTAAACCACTTCTCTGCCAAACAGACCAAACAACATTACCTGCCATGTAAAACACTTCTCTGCCTCACAGCACAGACAACATTACCCGCCATGTAAACCACTTCTCTGCCACACAGACCAAACAACATTACCCGCCATGTAAAACACTTCTCTGCCACACAGACCAAACACCATTACCCGCCATGTAAAATACTTCTCTGCCACACAGACCAGACAACATTACCCGCCATGTAAAACGCTTCTCAGCCACACAGACCAAACAACATTAGCCGCCATGTAAAACGCTTCTCTGTCACATACACCAAACAACATTACCCGCCATGTAAAACACTTCTATGCCACACAGACCAAACAACATTACCCGCCATGTAAAACACTTGTCTGCCACACAGACCAAACAACATCACCCGCGATATAAAACACTTCTCCGCTACACAGACCAGACAACATTACCCGCCATGTAAAACACTTCTCTGCCACACAGACAAAACAACATCACCCGCCATGTAAGACACCTCTCTGCCGCACAGCTCAAACAACATTACCCGCCATGTAAAACGCTTCTCTGCCACACAGACCAGACATTACCCGCCATGTAAAACACTTCTCTGCCACACAGCACAAACGACATTACCCGCTATGTAAAAACACTTCTCCGCCACACAGACCAGACAACATTACCCGCCGTGTAAAACACACTCTCTGCTACACAGCACATACAGCATTACCCGCCATGTAAAACGCTTGTCTGCCACACAGCACAAACAACATCAGCCGCCATGTAAACCACTTCTCTGCTACACAGACCAAACAACATTAAATGCCATTTCCAATATAGTCCTTCGAATGAGACTATAAGCCGAGGTTCCGCGTGTGAACGCACGCATAACATCTTGCGCACGCGTAAAATCCCATCACCAAGTTTCAGAAGAGAAGGCCAGTTTGGCCTCTGGTATAGATGACACGTTACAGATAGCATGCACCCTGCATACTAAAACGAACAAATGAAAGAGCTGTTAAACTGGATGAAACAATACTGACTGAATGACACGGGAAATGACAGGATGAAACGCCAAAAGGCAGCTCCTAAGTCGGCTCTGCCCAGGTAGGCAGCCCGTTGTATAAACCAGAGCACGGATTGTAAAGCGCTGAGAGCTTGATCTCTGGCCTGGGGTAGGTGCTATATAAGTTATCTGTTAAAAAAAGTATGACGATGGGAGGATAATGATGTTAGAATAATGTTACAATTATCATGTGAGGATGACGATGTGAGGATGACGATTAGGATGATAATGTTAGAATAATGATGTTGGAATGATGATGTGGGGGATGACAATGTGAGGATGATGATGTTAGGATGATGATGTGAGGATGACGATGATGTGAGGATGATTCGAGGATGACGATGTGAGGATGACGATGTGAGGATGATGATGAGTGAGGATGATGATGTGTGAGGATGATGATGTGAGGATGACGATGTGAGGATGACGATGTGAGGACGAGGATGTGAGGATGATGATGTGAGGATGATGATGATGTGAGGATCATTTGAGGATGATGATGATGTGAGGATGATGATGATGTGAGGATGACTACGATGTGAGGATGATTTGAGGATGATGATAAGGTGAGAATGATGATATAAGGATGATGACGATGTGACGATGTGAGGATGATGATGTTTGGATTATGTGAGGATGATGAGGTGAGGATGATGAGGTGAGGATGATGATGAGGTAAGGATGATTAGGTTTTTGATGATGATGACGTGAGGATGACGATGTGAGGATGACGAAGTGGGGATGATGATGATGAAGAGGATCTTGAAGATGTGAGGATGATTAGCCTATGTTTGGATGATGACGATGTGTGAGCATGATGACGTGAGGATGATGACGTGAGGATGATGATGTGAGGATGATGAGGTGAGGATGACGAAGTGGGGATGATGTTGAAGAGGATTATGAAGAGGTGAGGATGATGATGGGAGGATGATGATGTGAGGATAATGATATGAGGTTGACGATGTGAGGATGACAATGTGAGGATAATGATGTGAGGATACTGATGATGCGAGGATGATGATATGAGGACAATGATGTGAGGATGATAAGGTGAGATACTGATGTGTGAGGGTGATGATGTGAAGAAATTATCTTGAGCTTAACGTCAAAAAAACAAAGGAGATGATAATAGATTCTAGGAAAGCGAAAAAGTATGTGCCTGATCTTTATATTGATGGAAAAAAAAATGGAACGGGTTGAGGAATACAAATATCTGGGCACAACGTTAGACAATAAGCTCACTTTCAATACACACACCAGGTCCGCAAACAAAAAATGCCAAACCAGAATGCATTTCCTACGCAAATTGAGGAATCTGCATGTCCAGCCAAAAATTCTTAAAGCATTTTACAGGAGTGTTATTGAGTCTGTCTTGACTTTTTCATGCATTTGCTGGTATGGAAATCTTAATTTGAAAAACAGCAAACTCTTGGATAGCGTTGTGAAACATCTGTGGTAAGATTGTTGGTGAGAGACAGGAGAGTATGAGTGAGTTGTATGAAAGGCGTGCGGTCAACAAGGCTCGTGCGATTGTTAGTGACAGTGGGCATACGCTTGCGCGACAGTTTGAGCTCCTTCCATCAGGCAGACGATTTCGTGTCCCCAGAGCTAAGCTGATGCGCACAAAAAGAGCTTTGTGTTCAAATCCATTGCGCTTTTAAACAAATGCAGCATGTAAGAAGAGGTGGTGGATCACCTGTGACACAAGCATGTCCGCGGGTGTGTATGTCTGTGAGCAAGCGGGAAAGTATAGATGCTGGAGTGTGTGTGTGTGTGTGTGTGTGTGTGTGTGTGTGTGTGTGTGTGTGTGTGTGTGTGTGTGTATGTGTGTGCATGTCCTGGAGCAGTGAGGAATAGAAATGTCTGGAATATGTCTTATCTTAATGATTTTAAATGATAAATCACCTCTCTCTCTCTCTCTCTCTCTCTCTCTCTCTCTCTCTCTCTCTCTGTCTGTCTGTCTGTCTGTCTCTCTCTCTCTCTCTCTCTCTCTCTCTCTCTCTCTCTCTCTCTCTCATACGTGCACACATGTATGTATATATAATTATGAGTGGCTGAGTGCATGCTTTATTTGCACTACCAAAAAGGAGAAAGATTGAAATTCCCATTTTGGTGATACATGCATGTTTCATTGTTTGAAAGTAAATCTAATTTTCAGTGTCACGTTTGTAACTATAAATATGTATGTCTTAACTTTTAGGGCAGCGGTCACGAATGTAATTTCTTTTTTAACGAGAGATAATAAAGTTTTCTGAATCTGAATCTGAATCTGATGATGAGAGGATGACGATGTGTGGATGGTGATGGAAGGATGATGATGTGAGGATGATGATGATGAGAGGATGATGATGTGAGGATTATGATGTGAGGATGATGATGAGGGGATGATGAGGTGAGGATGATGATGATGGATGATGATGAGGGGATGATGAGGTGAGGATGACGATGTGAGGATGATGATGTGAGGATGACGATGTGAGGATGATGATGTGAGGATGATGATGTGAGGACGATGATGTGAGGATGAGGATGTGAGGATGACGATGTGAGGATGATGATGTGAGGATGACGATGTGAGGATGATGAGGTGAGGATGATGATGTGAGGATGACGATGTGAGGATGACGATGTGAGGATGATGATGAGGTGAGGATGATGAGGTGAGGATGACGATGTGAGGATGATGATGTGAGGATGACGATGTCAAGATGACGATGTGAGGATGATGATGTGAGGATGACGATGTGAGGATGATGATGTGAAGATGATAATGTCAAGATGACGATGTGAGGATGACGATGTGAGGATGACGATGTGAGGATGACGATGTGAGGATGATGAGGTGAGGATGATGATGTGAGGATGACGATGTGAGGATGATGTGAGGATGATGATGTGAGGATGATGATGTGAGGAAGATGATGTGAGGATGACGATGTGAGGATGACGATGTGAGGATGATGAGGTGAGGATGATGATGTGAGGATGACGATGTGAGGATGATGTGAGGATGATGATGTGAGGATGATGAGGTGAGGAAGATGATGTGAGGATGACGATGTGAGGATGACGATGTGAGGAAGATGATGTGAGGATGACGATGTGAGGATGACGATGTGAGGAAGATGATATGAGGATGACGATGTGAGGAAGATGATGTGAGGATGACGATGTGAGGATGACGATGTGAGGAAGATGATATGAGGATAACGATGTGAGGATGACGATGTGAGGATGACGATGTGAGGAAGATGATGTGAGGATGATGATGTGAGGATGATGATGATGTGAGGATGATGATGATGTGAGGATGACTATGTGAGGAAGATGATATGAGGATGACGATGTGAGGAAGATGATATGAGAATGACGATGTGAGGAAGATGATGTGAGGATGACGATGTGAGGAAGATGATATGAGGATGACGATGTGAGGATGACGATGTGAGGATGACGATGTGAGGATGACGATGTGAGGAAGATGATGTGAGGATGACGATGTGAGGAAGATGATATGAGGATGACGATGTGAGGATGACGATGTGAGGAAGATGATATGAGGATGACGATGTGAGGATGACGATGTGAGGATGACGATGTGAGGATGACGATGTGAGGATGATGATGTGAGGATGACGATGTGAGGAAGATGATGTGAGGATGACGATGTGAGGATGACGATGTGAGGAAGATGATGTGAGGATGACGATGTGAGGATGAAGATGTGAGGATGATGGTGTGAGGATGACGATGTGAGGAGGATGACGATGTGAGGAAGATGATGTGAGGATGATGATGTGAGGATGACGATGTGAGGAAATGATGTGAGGATGACGATGTGAGGATGACGATGTGAGGATGACGATGTGAGGATGACGATGTGAGGATGATGATGTGAGGATGAAGATGTGAGGATGAAGATGTGAGGATGATGTGAGGATGACGATGTGAGGATGACGATGTGAGGATGACGATGTGAGGATGACGATGTGAGGATGACGATGTGAGGATGATAATGTGAAGATGATAATGTCAGGATGACGATGTGAGGATGACGATGTGAGGATGACGATGTGAGGAAAATGATGTGAGGAAGATGATGTGAGGATGACGATGTGAGGAAGATGATGTGAGGATGATGATGTGATGAAGATGATGTGAGGATGATGATGTGAGGATGTCGATGTGAGGATGATGATGTGAGGATGACGATGTGAGGAAGATGATGTGAGGATGAAGATGTGAGGATGACATTGTGAGGAAGCCAGTTACCTTGATGGCCAGGTCGTCTGGCATGATGAGTGAAGGCAGAGTGGGAGGAGGAGGAAGCAGGCTCAGGTAGCTGGCGGAAACGAAGATGCTTCAGCAGCAGTTTGCTGATGTCTGTAACACACACACACACACACACACACACACACACACACACACACACACACACACACACACATACCCCACACACACACACACACACACACACACACACACACACACACACACACACACACACACACACACACACACACACACAGCTGTAAAATAACAACTTCTCTGATGTAGAAGGAAAACTTTGACACACCCTGGCTCTTCCACTTCATAGATTCCCAACCATAGATCAAAAAGGACAGAAACCTACGTGAGAGGTTGTATTCCACTGAAAGCAGAATAGACGTCGTTGGGAACGAACGACTCTGGACTATGCCGGTAAAGAAGCGGCCTGAGGGATAAAGCAGATGCGTCGTCAAGGATTCCGTGAGGTTTGTAACTAGAAAGGCTCGAGTGGTCAGTGAAAAGCAAGAAATGGTTTGGGACAAAAAGTGTCAAAACAGCTCGTGGCTACTGATGTTTGCGCCGCGGGATAGTCAGCATCTCCGGGGCTGCTCTAGACAGAGATCTGACAGTGAAAGCCCTCGTTCTCTGGGCCACAACTACATTTGTTCTTTAGGATGACTCAGTTGGAAGACTAGAACAAAGAGTCATTTCGTTACGTACCATACATATTGTCAGCAGGCTGATTTGGAGTTGACAAATAACACTGGTCAACAATAGACACTATCCTTTAATGCACACAGATATTGGTTATCATGGACTGCTAGTTATGAGCTTAGCATCCATTTTTTTTTTTTTTTTTTGTGATGCTCATTTAGTTGGTATATGAACGTGATGTAGTATTATTGCTAATGTGGTTTAGTGGCTGAAGCTTCTCTCTCTCTCTCTCTCTCTCATCTCTCTCTCTCTCTCTCTCTCTCTCTCTCTCTCTCTCTCTCTCTCTGTGTGTGTGTGTGTGTGTGTGTGTGTGTGTGTGTGTGTGTGTGTGTGTGTGTGTGTGTGTGTGTGTACTCTCAAAATGTTCTGTATGTTTGTGTGTTCACAAATCTGAGAGGAGAGTACAATGTGGTTGATGGAATGAGTAATCTGTATTTCATCGACGTAACAAACACACCGACTGCATTTCATACACAATTATAAGCAACAGATGCTCTAAGTAAACGTGGTGTTTATGGAAAAAAAAAAAACTATTTAAGTGCATTTTGCGCTGGAATATACTTGATTTGTTACTGTTATCTGACTGTCAAGATGGAAATGTGAACCTTTCCTCAGACGCAGACTGATCACGTGACAACGACACATTTGACATACTTCACTTATTCACTCTGGGAAACAGCATACTATAAAGAATTTACAAATATCGTTAACCAGTTTACCGAAAATTATCCCAGTTATCCCTCACCTCAACCCCATCATCCCAACCCTCTTGAAACGTTGTCTTCACTGGTTGAAAATATCTTATTTCTGAGAAAGAAAAGATAGAGGAAATGTAAGGTGAGAGTTAACAAAAGAAGACAGAGAGAGAGGAGACCAGATGTGGACAAGAAATTGTCTGAAAATGTACGTATTTGTGCAGGGAAACTATATACACAAAACCACTTTAGGAGTCATTAGAACCGTTTCAGATATTCGGCAGATAGGTGTTTTAATTTCTCTTCATAAACACAGTCATGCTTATCACTTTGATAAGTAAACGGTGAAACAAAGAAAAAAAAATAATGATCACCATATAGGGAATCAGCTTGGTAATAAATCAATAATCTCCCGGGCGAAATTTGGTACAGCAACCAAAAAGGTCTGTGAAATGGCGTACTTTTGTTCTTCTTTTTAGACATTTTTCAGGTGCCAACTGCACTTATGTATATACGAAGGAATTCACAATGCATCCATGTTTGATCTTAAGACAAAACTAGGGATTTCTGAACGATTTGAATTTAGAGTTCACGGACTATTAGTGTAAAGGGACCAGAGCAGATTGTAGAGAGCAGATTATAGAGAGCAGATTGTAGAGAGCAGACCGTAGGTGTACTGTTTCCAGAAAGCAGGGAGAGAACATTCCAGAACCCATATGAGCGTTTAAAACAATCACCGCTCAGTTCAGAGGCACACGTTTTCAGCAGACACGTTCCATGAAGTATTTGAACCTTCTATGCTAGGTCCTAAGCATCACTTTGAAAATAAAGGGAACTGACTCTGCCTTCATCTCACTGTTGATATGTGTGATTCTCCCCTGTAGCTGTGGCATTCCTTGCTTTCGTTCCTCTCCTAGTTAATCATTTTCAAAACATTAAAGCGATCGGAAAAAAGGTGTCTGGTATTCGACTATTGTTTTCCTTTTTTTTTTTTCTTTTTTTTTTTTTTAGTTTTCATCCCGTCCCATGATGCCTCTATCGTTCGTCTGATGGGAAACTGGCCGTCCGCTAGCTTGACATGACCTTCGCCCTTTCTGTCAGTTTTCCATTGGCCTAGTTAGAATCTTTTTCCTCTCTTTCCCTTTCCCGGATTGAATTATCATATCTGCACAGAAACAGATACAAGCAGACAATACATCAGCAGCTTCATGAACATTCGCTCAAGAATTAAAAGGTACAGTCAAATCATCTTCTCAGGTCATCCACGCTCTCAGGTGTCGACATTCTCAGCCTCCTTTTGTCACAGCTGACTCGGCTTTTGTTCTGAGAGTGAAGGCTGGACTGCAAGAGAGCACATCGTGGTCGGGGTCATCCACTGGTGGGCTGGAGATAGATATGAAGGCATGAAGAATGTTGCCTGGGCTTAGGGCCATCGTGTTTCTAACCATGTACAAGTCACATAGTCCTAGGTTCGTTAAACGATGTTGGGAGTCGCGTCAGTCACAGAGTCTGAAATGTGTCCAGCAGTAAAAGAAGTGTGGGCGGTGATATTCTGTACACATCACAAGCTGCAACTGTCTTCTGCAGCAACCCGCCTGGTGATAAATAAGGACGGGAGGGAAGAGGAAGTGGAGAGGAGGGTGGGGGCAGACGATGCATAACTGTTGAAATGCACATCCGCCCTCGAGGGGCAGACACGACAGAACTCCTGGGAACTCCCTGTGGAGGTTCTGTCGTGTCACATCCAGTAACCATTACGCATGGCATCAGACAGGCAGCAATTATGTCTCTAAACATCTCAGTGGAATACCTTGTGCATGCGTGCATCCGAAGTGAAGACAACGCAGGCTTCCAAGGGTGGTGCAGATCTGCTTCTAGCTGGTTTGCTCGGCAGTTGAGGACAGTACTTCTCTGGATCTCACCTGCATATCTTTTTTTCTTCTCAATGCACATCCGAACTCGGGTGGCAGATATAGGGATTCTCAGAGACATGTTGTGACATCGATTCCCGTGTAGTGTTTTTTTGACTGTCACGTCAGCGTTGTCACACCTTTTTTTTTTTTTTTTTTTTTTTTTTACGAATATACATATACCACTACCCGCTTCCTTTTCCAGTTTCTCAAAATCTGGATTCGTACTTAGCCTGCTCCGAATCTACACCATTGCCTGTCATTTTTTCACTAATCCAGATTTCAGTATACAAGATATACGTGCGTTCTTCAACTGACTTAAAAATACGCAGTTTGCCCGCGTCTCATTCAGATGACGGGTTTTGGCGTTTGAATGAACTGGATGGTAGAAGACTTCCAGCTCTGTTTCCTCTCAGTGTTCTTCTCACACTGTGTCTCTATCATACCTTCATTTTCTCTCCTCTGTTCTTCCACTCTCTCGATCACTTGATCGTTCATGGGGACACCGTCTGCCAGGATAGGCCGATTTAGCGAGCGAGCGTGTTGTGAGCGGCACCCGTGGTCTTGATGGCACGCACATCCAGTTGGGACGACTGCTCGGAGCACGGGCCGCTTTGGTATACAACGATGTACCTGGCGGTCGCGAGTGATTGCACACCTATCTTCAAGGGACAGCTGGTGCCTTGTGATGTCCTAGCCATGAAGAAAGCCACGCTTGGCTGCACTGACCTCCTGAATGTGACCGGAGGGGTAGGGGTGGGAGGTCACCAGGAAACGCTTGAAGGCACGACAGCTGCCCTGTTTTGGATCAAACAGATCAAACCCATCTTTCGTTGTCAGTGACTTACTTTGGATCAAACAGATCAATCCATCTTTCGTTGTCAGTGACT
>JADBJO010004384.1:190355-200564 GCA_016801955.1 Conus betulinus | reverse complement strand
TTTTATTTCCATATAACCCTTTCCGTGCATTGATTCTGACGCATACACTCTGCAGACCACGATCTTTGTCTTATCCAAGCTAACTGTTAAACACATAAGTGAAATCTTACTTCTTCTTTCAAGGCATTTGACTGATTTTGCAGACCCCCTACAACCTGTTCTAGGACACAAAAGAATAAACATCGTCAGCAAAGAGTTATAAAAACTACTAGTCACATAAAGGTAAGCATTTACCGCGCGGGATAAAAAAGCAAAGTTGCGTGCCGTAACTGTGCCTGTTTTGCATCAAGCTTGCTGGCGACACAAGGATGTGTGTAAAATGAAAAAATTCTTTTTTTTCTCCCGTGCAAGAGCAGTCTCTCAAGTGAGTTTTTATGCCCTTCTTTTTGGCTGTTTAAGCGCGGGGGTTGGTTACTGTCAGCCCTTTTCTCACCATGCCACCACGAATAGAAAACTTGTTAGCACCTTGACAAAACCAGGGCGATTGCGTGGATACAAGATGGCATTGCAAAGGCTGAAGTGGCGCGCGAACGACTTGGTGTGCATCATTCAGTTATTGTTAGACTGAATCAGCGTTTTAGGGTGACCAACAGCGTTGAGAGAGGGGCACCAAATAACACCATCCTCAGCCGTCAAGCCATACGAAACCGTCTTCACCACTTCGGCCTCAGAACACGTTCGCCCAGCTGTTCGACCACGACTGCTAGCAGCCCATAGGCTGGCTCGCCGAGCTTTTCTGCCATCGTCATGTGAGATGGAACCAACAACAGTGGTCCCAGGTCCTCTTTTCAGATGAGTCGCGGTTTAGTCTTGAACACAAACCTGACGGCCGAACTAGAGTCTGGAGGCGTGTTGTGAACGTTACATTGATGCAGCTGTTCGCCAGACCAGGGCCTTTGGGGGAGGATCTGTTATGGTATGGGGTGCCTTCAGCCTCCACCACAAGACACCACTCTACCATATTGATGGAAACCTCACAGGCATCCGCTATCGGGATGAAATCCTGGCGCCTTTCGTTGTTCCGACCATGCAACGGATAGGACCCATGGCAGTCTTCCAAGACGACAATGCTCGGCCACATAGGGCCCGGGTGGCCGAAAACTTCATTGTGCAGGCTGGCATCAACAGGATGATCTTCCCGGCGTATAGTCCCGACCTCAATCCCATCGAGCATATGTGGGATGAGTTGGGGAGACGTGTGAAGGAGAACCATCCACCTCCCAGAGACCGCCAGGATCTCTTCCAAATGCTGCAACTGGAATGGCAGAGAATCCCTCAGAGGGTCATCAGAACACTGGTCAACTCGATGAGGAGTCGCTGCGTGGAATGTCTCGCCAATGGCGGTGGCCACACCCACTATTGAAATGATTTTGTGAACGGAACAGATTTTGCGAACTTTGATTTCGACCCATCCTCTGTTTAATTGTCTGTAAATCAACAAACCCGTTCATTCGATCCCAATGAAATTCAATGTACGTTGGAACAAGATAATGAATTAAATCTGTTCCCAATTTCAAAATCGTGGCTTTTTTATTTGTGGAAATTATGCGGGTAAATGTAAACTGTGCTTAACTTTATGTGACTAGTATATTTCAACTGCTCCAGGTATTACCTGCATACCATGTTTTCCTTTACAAAACACTGCCATAGCCATTTCGTTTGTAAAAAAAAAAAAAACGGGGAATCTGCAAGCACCAATGCTTGGTCAATTTGGACATTTGAAATAATCTGAGTGCTCACTCTTCACACGCACACTTGCAAGCACCCAGTTGTAAGCACTTCTACTGGCCATGTACAATTTTACCGTTAACACCACTTTTTTCGAAGTACATTCCACAGAGCACTGCGATGTACAGAATCAAGGCCTTCCAGAAATCAACAAATGTGATATAGAGCTTGGCATTACCGAGAAGATATTTCTGCACCAAGAAAACACAGCGTAAATATGTGGTCTACTGTGCTGTATTTTTGGCTCTAAAACCTGCTTGTTCCTCCATTATTTCTCTTCATTTTCAACCCAGTCTGTCAACCTTTTATTTAGTATGTAAGTGTAGACTTTACTCTTAAAGTATTGGTAAGTGCTACTCCACGATAGTTCTCGGGATTGTTTTACATCTCCTTTATTTTTAAAACTGGTGTGATAATAGACTTTGCCCATTCTAATGGACAGGTACCATTTTCAAAAATTTGTCGATATAAAATTATTAGAAAATCAGTTAAATCAATTACAGATGAGTTCGGATGCTTCAACATTTCTGCTACGATTCTGTCTCGTCCGGCGTTCTTTCCTCATACTAAATGCTTAATACCAGCAACGACTTCTTCCATATATATAGGAATATCAAATAATGGCTCCTTTTCATTCGCCTCTTCTACCAAATTAGTTTCTTCCTCTATAATATTGTTATGAAAATCATAGAAAACTTCCCTAAAATGATTATGCCCCGTTGAACTAAGATTTTCGTTATAAACAAAACTCTTTATTTACAGATCTTGCCAATGACCAGAACATTTAAGAATCATTGATGAATTGTTATCTCTTTTCTGAAAACTACTCCAGTTCCTTTTCTTCTCATTAGTGTAACATCCTCTTTTCGCGATTAAGCATATTCTTCTCTCTTTTTTTTGTTTTTATCCTGCTGTTTTGCATTTTTGGAATCTTGTTAATTATCTTTCAACTTCCTGTTCTCTTTCGTTCGCATTCATTATCAAAACAATCATCACATGTTCTGTTATTTCTACAACAACTAGAATCATATAAGCTGCTGCTCCACACAAAGCACTGACAATTTTCATTCAGACTCTCATTCACATTAATATGTAGGTAATTGACATGCTTTCTGTAAACTGTCTTGAAATTCGTCACTCTCAAGTTCATTTTTGAACATACCAGCATTCTTCTGACCACACATTTTGTTTTCTTTCATCTTGCTGTCATGAATGCCTCTTCCCTGAATTACAATTGTTTCTTCCATATATTACCTCAACTGGTAGTGCCATGAATAAATGCAGTCACCCACATGTAAATCGAAGTTTGAAAACAAATCACTGTGAACCAGGACATATCGATGACACTGCTTTCCATTTGGAGACACAAAAATATACTCACCCTCTCTATCACCACCACAAAAACCATTTAAAATACTCAAATCAAACATAAAACAGAAGCCAATAATGTTTTTTGCCAAAGTTGTTGATGGCTAATCTTTAGAGCAACGTACACATTTATCGTCATTTTGCATCAGCCTTCTCCATACAGCTGACATATTTTGTCATAATTACATTTTCATCTTGTTTGCTACCTGTTTCTGGCACTTGAATCTCCCATCATTATGAAATAAAGGGTATCATTTCTTTATATATAAAAAAAAAAAAAAAAAAAAAAAAAAGAACAACAGCAAAAACAAAACTGCCGTAAGGCTTCTTCCCATCACTAGGTAGGACACCATCGTTTTATCAATTTATCGTTCTCTGTAGGGCCTCCTTCGGGGACACATAACAAACGACCAAGATAGCATCTTTGTCGAACCTAAAAAGTACTAAATATACAAACGAAGCAAAATGTATTTGTGGAGAGCGAAGAATGACCAGCAAGCGTTTGCTGTTTTGTTTAACTGTTACCTCTTCAAGCTCTTTACCACCATCATCAGCATGTCATTGTGTGATGTCTTTTCAGATTTAAAGTTTGCTTCAATGTTTTTTTTCCCCTTTAATTTGTAGTCCAGTTAAGCATTTACTTTAAAATTATTTGCAGGTATGTTGTATGGATGTTTAGAGGGACATTTATATGCACTTAGATAACTCTCTTCGTCGAATATCTCATACGTGAACAGACGTAAAACTGAACTTTAAGTACTACGAAAGCCGGAAAGAAGGTTATTTGAGGTCTGTGTATAAACTAAAGAGAAGGCAATGTATTTCAAGATTGTTTGCGATTTTAATCGGTGAAGACCCCCCCCCCCCACACCCCCCCCCCCGTCCCGTCCCCCCCCCCCCCCAAAAAAAAAAAAAAAAAAAAGGAAAAAAGGCAAATAATTAGTGGAGAGTTTGTTCTTTTAATTGTATGCGATTTCTTTGGCGAATACCACCCCCCCCAAAGAAAAAAAAAAGAAAAAAAAGGGTGGTGTGTGTGTGCTGGGGGGCGGGGGGGGGAGGGGGGGGGGGTGTTGTGGAAAGTGTGTCATTGTGGATGTCGGTGGGGTGGGGGGGGGTGACAGTGTTGTGGTTTTGTTGGAGTCGGGGGGGGGGGGGGGGGGGTGTGTTCGGTCCAATGAGTATTAGTTTGTGGTGGGTGTGTGTGTGTGTGTTGGGTGTGTGGAGATGTGTTGTGTGGGGGTGTAACAACCATGTTTCGATTTCGGGGGGGGTGCAGAGTGTTCTTTGATTGATTGTGATTTCACGCCCACGCACGCCACGCAACGACGCACACACGGATTCCCACACACAACCCACACACAGGGAACGCGCGCGGGCACCGTTTCTTTCACACGCAAGCACGACGCCTCACGCACACACCATTCACAACCCCACAACACACCCCCCCCCCCCCCCCCCCCCCGGCCCCCCTCCTTCCGCGCGCAATAAAAAAAAAAAAAAAAGAGGGGAATAATTGTACCCCCCCCCACCCCCCCCCCACGGAGTCGTTCCATGATTGTTCGTGGAATTCATCGGTGAACTCCCCCCCCCCCCCCCCCCCCCCCCACACACACACACACACAACAACAACAAAAGTAAGTATATGATAGGGGTTGCTTTTTTCGATTGTAATTTCATCGGTGAAGACTCCCTTCACCGCCTCCCCCCCCCCCCCCCCCCCCCCCCCTACCCCCCCCCCCCCCCAAAAAAAAAAAAAAAAAAAAAGGGGGGAAGTAACTGGTGCGCGAGTCGTTCTTGTGGTCTAGTATCAGTTCACATAAATTAAAAAATGTTGGCTCAAATTGTAGGTAGGCCTCGAAAAATGCTTTACATGATTATGAATCAATAAATAAATAAATAAATGTCTTTCTTTCTGCGTACGCAGGTTGATACTCCTGCGGACACTGCCTGTATAGACAGGCAGTGGAGTTTTGTGTGTAACCGTGTTTTTTTTGTTCTGCCATTAAGGCAGCCATACTCTCATCTTCGAGGAAGGGCATGCTATGTGGTCAACGTGTCATCCATACCAACGGCCAAAATGGCCTTCTCTTCCGAAAGTTGATGATAGGATTTTACGTGTGTGCAAGATGTTGTGCGTGCGTTCACACACGGAACCTCGGTTTATAGTCTCATTCGAAGAACTGTATGGGGAAATGGAGTAATAGCCAATGTTAACTCCGAGGGAAAAATCCCCCCTGAACCCAAATTCGAACCCGCAACCCCCAGATCACGAGTCTGGCGCTCTTACCAACTGAGCTATTCGGGCCCCCTAAATAAAAATAAATAAATAAATAAATAGATAAATAAATAAATAAAATAAATATAATGTTTTCACTAGCAAATCCGACTTGTGGCGTGTAGCGTGTGGCCAGCCAATGGGACAGGACACTCACGGCTGTGTAATCAGGGAAGTCAGTTGTCAGGTCAGTTGCGTTTGCGTCCTTCATCTGTTTGTCTCACTCACCCCACCCACTCACCACCACAGGGGAGGGGAGCTGACCATGGGCACCAGCGGCTTTCTGCTGGGCGGCTGGCTGACCAAGCGGCTGGAACTGACGCGCAGCAGTTTGTATAAACTGGTGAGCGTGACCGTCACTCTGGCGGCGGCGTGCGTGGTGGCCATGATATTCGTCGGCTGTCCGCAGGCGAGACTTCTTGGTCAGCCTGGGTAAGTGTCCGCACGCGTGCAAGCACTCGCTTACGCATGCACACACGGACGCAGGCACGCACGCGCGGACGGACGGTCGGACGGACGCACACACGCACGCACGCACGCACGCACGCACGCACACACACACACACACACACACACACACATATGCACATACGCAAGCACACACACACACACACACACACACACACACACACACACACACACACACACACACACACACACACACACATTCATATCCACGCTCCCCTCTCATTACAAAAAAAAACAACAAAAAAACAAAAACATAAAAACAAAAAACAACAACAACAACAAAACATACAGAAAAGGGTGGACTGGGGAGAGGGGAACTAAAAATTATAGTTGTTGTCTATTCTAGAAATTAATTCATACCTATGCCAGCACGCATGCATACACACACACCACACACACACACACACACACACACACACACACACACCACACACACACACACACACACACACACACACACACACATCAGTGGTATAAACAGTATGCATTTTTTTTTTTTATGTATCTAATAAACCAGCAGAAGAGCACGACTTCCATAAATACGTAGAAATGTCGAGCTGACGCGAATATTTTTCAAGCCTTTATTCAAAATACAGGTCTTCGTATTTGAGTTTTCGTGTAGCTTTTTTTTTTCCATTTCCTGATATTTAAGAAAGAATTTACCGACTAAGATTACTAGATCACTTACGTCATCTGTTTTTAGTGTTATTTGTAACAGTTAAGGGAATACGTTCGACTTAGATATTACAATCTTTAATGCATGTCACCATTTTGTTTAAGAACTGTCTGTGCCAGGTATTACATTTCATTTTGCAGTCTCTCTCTCTCTCTCTCTCTCTCTCTCTCTCTCTCTCTCTCTCTCTCTCTCTCTCTCTCTCTCTCTCTGTGTGTGGTGTGTGTGTGTGTGTGTGTGTGTGTGTGTGTGTGTGTGTGTGTGTGTGTGTGAACGTGTACGCACGCTTGTCTGCGGTCTCTCTCCGTTTTTCTGTCTGTCTGTCTGTCTGTCTGTCTCTCTCTGCCTCTCTCTCTCTCTCTCCTTCTCTCTCTCTCTCTGTATCTGTCCCCCCCCCCCCCCCCCCCCCGCTTTCTTTTTCTCTCAGCTCAATTGAAATCCATGTCATTTGTATAACCTCCTGTCACCAGGGTTTCACACGCTGATGACATTAAAATGTCAAAGTCTCTCTCTCTCTCTCTCTCTCTCTCTCTCGCTCTCTCTCTCTCTCTCTCTCTCTCTCTCTCTCGACGCGTCTAACAAAATGATATATGGTGAGACTGGGCGCTATCCATTACATATTGTAACCTGTGTCAGATCTGTTTATTGGCTAAAGTTAGTCAGTTTAGAAGAAACTATTTATGCAGCCAAGCTTATTAAATGTTGATTTTGCAACATGAGGCAGGTAAGTTCAACTGGGTCTCTCGTGTAAAAAAAACAAACAACTGTTGACCGAAAATGGTTTTGTATTGTTTGGCTTTGCCAAGGTGTAGGTAATTATAGACAATTTCTTTCAGAGTTAAAAGATCGTTTAATATGCTCTTAGAAACAAACCTGGCATGCGAGTATGATTGATAACGATAAATATAACTGGTTTCTTTCCTTTAAAAGCACATTAGAAGTAGAAAAGTATTTTATACATATTACTAATAACCGGCATAAATACCATTTGGCAAAACTCCGAACAAGAACACTCGGCCTTAATGCCAACAAAAAGTGGTTTGAACATCAGACAATAGCACGTGCCTTATGTGCACAGATGACAATAATATAGAGAACGAAATGCATTTTGTTGTTTGATTGTCCCGCCTGTAATACTAGACGGAGTAAATGCGAAATATTTAACGAACCAGTCGCACAGAGAAAAGATCTTGTAGCAATCTTATCGAGTCATAATATAAAACTCGTTGCATGCTTTGCTAGATATATTGATGAAGCTTCTGAATACCGAAAAGAAAAATACCAGTCAACATGTTTTGTTATTTTTGTGTATTTGTGATTCTCTATATCTAGTCCTCAAGATGTTGGTCTACAGTGCTAGATTTTTTGATGGCCAATGAATTAACTTTTCGTGCTGACAGCACGTGCGTGTGAGCGTGAGTGTGTGTACGGGTATGTGAAGGCAAGTCTGGAACAATTTGTATTATTTTGTTGCCGCTATATCATGTGGTTACATGTACCCCCGTTCCCTCCCTTGCCATCAGGGCTTATGCTAATGGCAATAAAAATGTTGAGTTGAGTTGAGTTGAGTTGAGTTGAGTCTCTCTCCAACTAACTGGAGGATGGCTTTCCATGTGTCTATGTGTATGTGTGATTTGTACATGTTTTCTTTTAATCCATTGCTATGTTCTTCTTTGTTTTTTTGAGTGCTTTTTTTCTTTTAAATTTGTACACGCATCAGTATCGATGGAGAAGCAACTCATCTGCATTTTGCTTTTTTAAAATGTTCTCTTGAAGATATTATGATTGCCAAAAGTCATCGGAGTTTTAGATGCTAGTCATGCTTGGTTAGTTGCTAGCTATGCTCGCTCCCTCTTCGGGGCAAGGGTCGAATGAAAAAAAAGCATGAATTTGCTTATCTTTTACCCTTCAAAAATAAATTCTCTCTCTCTCTCTCTCTCTCTCTCTCTCTCTCTCTCTCTCTCTCTCTCTCTCTCTCTCTCTCTCTCTCTCTCTCTCTCTCTCGCTCTCTCTCTCTCCTCTCTCTCTCTCTCTCTCTCTCTCTCTCTCTCTCTCTCTCTCTCTCTCTCGCGTGAGTTGTACTTGAATAAGCCTCATCAGTTAAAAAAAAAAAAAAAACGAAAAAAAAAGGCAGCACAGTCACGCTTAATAGACACAGTGATCTCGTAAAACTAGGTTCTTGCAGTTCAAGAACTCCAATGATATCCTTCGAATGAGACTATAAACCGAGGTTCCTCGTGTGAACGCACGCATAACATCTTGCACACTCGTGAAATCCTATCACCAACTTCCGGAAGAGTAGGCCAGTTTGGCCGTTGGTATGGATGACACGTTACACATAGCGTGCACCCTGCGCGAGAAATGGACGAATGAAGTAAGGAAATTGAGTGAACGATATTGAACGATATTGACTGGATGACACGGGAAACGACTGAATGAAGCGCCAGCTGGCAGCTTTTCAGTCGGCACTACCCAGGTAGGCAGCCCGTTGTGTAAACAAGTGTTGATTGTAAAGCGCTGAGAGCTTGCTCTCTAGCCGAGAATAGGCGCTATATAAAGTGTTCATTATTATCATTACTATTATTATTACACTTCGTTTGAGGGGGGAGAAACCGACGAGCATTAATCAGATTCTGATAGAGTTGTCTCCCGTAGATTGCTTCACGTAAGATTGTCACACTATCCACGATATTTATGCCACGGTTTCTCTTCATTTTTTGCTCTTTCTTTTTTAAAACTAGGTTTGTGACTAGTAGATGAAGCGATCTGTTTACAAATACTACACAGGTGTCTGGTCTATTGACTGACAATTACCTTTTTTTTTAATTCTCAAACTGTACGATTTGTAAATGGCGGAAGAATGTTTGTTTTGTTTTGTGTTTGTTTCTTCTTTTTTTTTCGTTTCTTTTGTGTTGTATTATTAATTAATAAGTCATATTTCTTGCTTGCTTGCTTTCTAATTTTGTCTTCTTATGTACGAATCAGAAGATTGCGCTTTAGGCTTTCTTATTGATGGCTATTGATATGGTGATGATAGTTACAGAATCTTCAAAATGATGAAGGCGGTAGTCAAGGGAAAGAAGAAGATGGTGATGATGATGATTTTTTTTTCAAGATGTTAAATTGCGTGACAGTTTAGCATATACCACGCCGCAAAATAACAGACCAAAACAAGAAGCCAAAAATCAAGCATTTAACCAAACATAAAAGCAATGGAAATACCCAAACACTCAATCGATTGGTTGGTCGATTCATTCATTCATTCTTTTATTTATTTATTCATTTGTTTATTTATTTTTCCATTTCCGTCATTATCTTCGTTCGCATTTATTATTATTATTATTATTATTAATTAATATTATTATTGTTGTTGTTGTTGTTGTTGCTGTTGTTGTTGTTGCTGCTGTGTCGTCAGCAGTGCTTCGCCTAATAGATACAGCGATCTCGTACAACTGGTTCTTGCAGTTACAATATACAAACGAAGGAATATGCAAAGATTGTCTTGGCTAGATTGTGCATTTGCACATGTGTCTGTTAGGTTAGATTTGAAGCATATCCCCCCCTCCATTCCCCCTCTTCACCCCCTCTCTCCCCCTCAATGCCTTCTCACAGCGACGTTATGGGAATTTTTCAGTGCTTTGACCACTTCCGACAACTGCACCCTTTCCTGCGCATGCCCGGATGAAGTGTTTCCGGT
>JADBJO010004384.1:177855-185355 GCA_016801955.1 Conus betulinus | reverse complement strand
CCTCTTCTTTCTCCACCCTCCCTTTGGGATGCATGACTGTGTTTGAAAGAAGACAGGCCAAAATGAACTCGCCTTCCGTCGTGTTCAAACCACTGACCCGCCTACATGACTCATTGATCTGTTGGCGATCAGTGCCGCAGACCATTGCGTTCGATTCCCATCAGAGTCATGTGGGATTTTTCTGCCCCGACTGGCTCCTACCCATAGCTGAGTTGGCTAAGGGCTCAGTTGGGAAGACTGGGACCACACAGTCGAATTTCATCCAGTTAATGGATGCGTCTCTAAGAGTGCTGCTTAAATTTCCTGACCAACACTGCAGGTGTCTGTATCTCTCGGGCCTGGTTGACGCCTGGGTATATTATGGAAGTAAGCATTGAGTACAGCCCTCTGATGTAGTTTCAGACTGGAATAGAAATCCGTAGCATCATCTTCATCATCCCTCATTCTTGTCGATCAGCATTACAAAAAAAAAAAAAAATGCTCAAAGTCTGTGGCCTTTTATGCGCTGCTGTTATGGTGATCTCGGATTCCATGTCTTCTCCACGTCTGTGGCCTTGGCTTAATTCTGTCGGGGTCACCAGATCGGCAAGTCCATGGGGGCTGTCGTTGGACGGACGTAGGGGGCTTAGTAGGTGGTGACCTGCGCAAGTTGGATCAGAACAGGTGCCACTGAACACCACCGAAGTGACTCGACAGCAGCGCAGTGTCTCCACCGGCGGGTTGCCTCTTGGAGATTTGACGTTGACTGCTGTCTGTGGGATTGCCGATGCCAGGGCTACGGCGGACCGAGCCGGGCTGTGGCTATGGACGGGGGTGTCGGAATGGGAGGCTTGGGTGCTAATGTCACTGAGGTGGCACAGAAGATGGGACAGAAAAAAAGCCCCCGACCACTGCATCTTTACTCTGATGCCGCTCCTACAGCGGCGCTGTCATCGGTGAAACTGCTCACATTTGTGGTACACTTTCAGATCAGTGCCGGATTCACAAGTTTGGGGTGGCCATTGGATTCAACTCATTCGTCTCAGGGATCGTCAGTGAGTAAAGCAGAGGACTGCGGTGAGAGTGACGGTGATGCGGGTGAAAGTGGCTGCTAAGATGTTGACCACGACGTTGATGACGACGACAATGATGATGGCTGTGACAAATGTGGAGGGAAAAAAAAGAGAGCGGAATATGTATATGCAACATCAACAAAAATCCGAAATGCTTCTAGGAGCTTAGTCTTGAACATGTTGGACACTTAAAGTACAACTGCAGTGTTAACTATCAACAGCAACCATAGAAACAACAGCAGCAATATCATTAACAACAACATACAGCATTATTACATCTGGTACAGCTATTCTTCAGAAAATTTGCCGCTTATAGTAACACTGTTTCCACAAAACTAAAACCAAGATATATTTCTCCATGGATTATTATTCAGTTTTATATCTCATCCCAAAAGTGACATCTTAGATAATTCTGAGGAATAGAGACTACAGAATAATGACGGATTAGACGAATGTGTTTAGGCTATGAGGGAAGCAGAAATCTGAACAACAAATGGCTTTGTTTGTGGATGGTGGAGGTAGAGCTGTCACAGAGTAGATAACGTTGTTTGAGGATAGGAACGTACAGCAGTGAGAGAGTATATGGCATTGTTTGGCAATTGGAAACATAGAGCAGTGAAAAAGTAGATGAGTTTCTCTGCGAATGTAAAACGTAGGGTGATGACAGAGTACATGACTTTGTTTGAGGATGGGAAACGTAGAGCGGTCAGAGAGTAGATGACTTTGTTTGAGGATGGGAAACGTAGAGCAGTGAGAGAGTAGATGACTTTGTTTGAGGATGGATCACGTGGAGCGGTCAGAGAGTAAATGACTTTGTTTGGGGATGGGAAACGTAAAGCGGTGTGACAGAGTAGATGACTTTGTTTGGGGATGGGTCCCGTGGACCGGTCAGAGAGTAAATGACTTTGTTTGGGGATGGGAAACGTAGAGCGGTCAGGGAGTAAATGACTTTGTTTGGGGATGGGAAACGTAGAGCGGTCAGGGAGTAAATGACTTTGTTTGGGGATGGGAAACGTAGAGCGGTCAGGGAGTAAATGACTTTGTTTGGGGATGGGTCCCGTGGAGGAGCGGTCAGAGAGTTAATGACTTTGTTTGGGGATGGTGAACGTAGAGCGGTCAGGGAGTAGATGAGTTTCTTTGGGGATGTGAAACATAGGGTGATGACAGAGTAGATGACTTTGTTTGGGGATGGGAAACGTAGAGCGGTAACAGAGTAGATGACTTTGGGGATGGAAAACGTAGAGCGATCAGAGAGTAGATGACTTTGGGGATGGGAAACGTAGAGCGTTGACAGAGTATATGACCTTGTTTGAGGATAGGGATAGTACAGCACTATCAGAGTGGATGACTTGTAACTTCTATTTTCTTGAGGGGGAGGGGAAGGAGGAACGGGGGTGGTGTGGGGTGGAGGAGAGCAAGGAGAGCAGTAGCAGGGTAGATGAAGGTGACAGACGGACAGCGGGAAAAGAGTGAACTGTAGAGGGCTACATACACTAAGGATCTTGGAAGGTGGCGGCAGTCACGAGGTAGGTGATTTGAGAGCTAAGAGAAAGCACAACAGGCAAAAAGCACACGCCTTTGAGAATGGATTAGGAAATCCGAGCAACTAAAAGACAGAGGATCATGTTAAAGGATGGGGACAGTATATCAATCAGTCGCCTGTCTTGAGCGATCGGAGAGGTACGGTATTGAGACAGTGGACGAATCTGTTGAAGCAGTGGGGGAGGGGGGGGGGGGGAAGTGGGGGAGGGGGGATAGGCGGGTGTACGGGAAGTGGGGATGGGGTGGGGGTGGGGGGGGGGGGCGAAGGTCCAGCAGTGACGTAATACATCACTGTGTCGAGGGATGGTGAATGGAGAGCAGTGACAGAGAAAATGAATCCACCGGTAAGGTAAGGTAAGGTAAGGTAAGGTAAGGTAAGGTAGGTAAGGTAAGGTAAGGTAAGGTAAGGTAAGGTAAGGTAAAGTAAGGTAAGTGAACGGAAGGAAAGGTAAGGAAAAAGGAAAGGAAGGTAAGGTAAGGTAAGGTAAGGTAAGGTAAGGAAAGATAAGGTAAGGTAAGGTAAGGTAAGGCAAGGTAAGTAAGGGTAAGGTAAGGTAAGGAGTGGTGAGGTGAAGTGAAGTGAGGTAAGGAAAGGTAAGTTAAGGAAAGTTAAGGTAAGGTAAGGTAAGGTAAGGTAAGGTAAGGTAAGGTAAGGTAAGGAAAATTGAGGTGAGTTGAGGTAAGGAAAGGTAAGGAATGTTAAGGTAAGTTAAGGAAAGGAAGGTAAGGTACGGTAAGCTGAGGTAAGGTAAGGAAAGGTAGGTAAGGAAAGGTAAGGTAAAAGGAAAGGAAAGCTAAGGTAAGGTAACTGAAAGGTAAGGTAAGGAAAGATGAAGTTAGGTGAGGTAAGGAAAATGAAGAAAGAAAAAGTAAGGAAAGGTGAGGAAGGTAGGGAAAGGTAAGGTAAGGCAAGGTAAGGAAAGATAGGGGAAGGTAAGGAAAGGTAAGGGCAGGTAAGGTAAGGTAAGTAAGTAAGGTAAGGTAATGTAAGGTAAGGTAAGGTAAAATAAGGAAAGGTAAGGTAAGGTGAGGTGAGGTAAGGTGAGTTAGGGTAAGACAAGATAAGGCAAGGCAACTTAAGGCAAGGTAAGGTAAGGTAAGGTAAGGTAAGGTAAGGGTAAGGTAAGGTAAGGTAAGGTAAGGTAAGGTAAGGTAAGTAAGGTAAGGTAAGGTAAGGTAAGGTAAGGTAAGATGAGGTGAGGAGAGGCGAGGTGTTGAGGTGAGTTAAGGTAAGGCGAGGCAAGGCAAGGCAACGTAAGGTAAGGTAAGGTAAGGTAAGGTAAGGTAAGGTAAGGTAAGGTAAGGAACGGTTAGGTACCGTAAGGCAAAGTATTGTTGCTTAAAGCCCGTTGACAGATAGGATGGGTAGAACAGTTATGCAGTAAAACGACTGTGTTGAGGGACAGCGAATGTATCCTGCAGTGTCAAAGTGGGAGACAGCGTTGAAGGATAGGAAGGTAGGGCAGTGACAGTGCAAAACGACTGCGTGAGAGAGATTTGAGAGATGGAGAAGATTCAGCAGTGACAGAGCAGACAGATGGTTGCGTTGAGAAATGGGCAGATACACCAGCGAAGAGTAGACGATGTTTTAGGGAAGACGGAGTAAAAACAGCGAGAGAGTACACAGCTGAGAGAGAAGTCGGGAGGGCCGTTTCCATAACCGAACACTGTTTATGGGGAGGGGGTGGTGGTGGTGGTAGTTGTGGTGAGAAGTGACAGAGTAGATCGCGGTGTTGAGAAATGTGAAATGTTGAATAGCGACAGAGTACATGACAGTTGTGAGATGAGAAATGTGGAATATACTGCTAAACCAGGTGACTATTGAGAGGTGGGAAAGGTAGGGCACTGCTAGAGTAGATGACTGTTGAGAGATGGAAAGGGCGAAACACTGCTAGAGTAGATGGCTGTTTAGAGATGGGAAGATAGAACACTGTAACAGTGGATGATTGTTTAGAGATGGAAAGGGAAGAACAATGCCAGCGTGGATGAAAGTTGAGAGATGGAAAGGTAGGACATTGCAAGAGTAGAGGACTGTTGAGAGATGGAAAGGTAGGACATTGCAAGAGTAGACGACTGTTAAGAGAGATGGAAAGGTAGGACATTGCCAGAATAGATGACTGTTGAGAGATGGAAAGGTTAGACATTGCTAGAATAGATGACTGTTGAGAGATGGAAAGGTAGGACATTGCTAGAGAGATGACTGTTGAGAGATGGAAAGGTGAAAAACACTGCTAGAGAAGATGACTGTTGAGAGATGGAAAGGTGAAACAACTGCTAGAGAAGATGACTGTTGAGAGATGGGAAGATAGAACGATGCAACAGTAGATGTCTGTAAAGAGATGGAAAGGTAGAACACTGCTAGAGTAGATGACAGTTGAGAGATAGAAAGGTAGAACACTGCTAGAGTAGATGACAGTTGAGGGATGAGAAAGATAGAACAGTCGACTGTGTAAATGGGCCGTTGAGAGATGAATAAGGTAGAACAGTCGACTGTGAAAATGGCCGTTGAGGGATGAGAAAGATAACACAGTGACCGTAGATGTCTCTATAGGGGAACAGTGAAGGTAGACAGACAAAGTGACTGCATCAAGAAAAGGGAAGGAGCAGCAGTGAGAGAGTTGGTGACTGTGTTGAAGGATGGGTAAGTAACCACTATGACAAGAGGAGAAGATTTTTTTTTTATACTGAAGAGCATGTGACAGAATAGCCGAGCAAATGCATGTGTTGATGCAGGGAAGGTTTCTGCATTGACAGGATAGAGAGGACTGAAATAAGAAAGGAGCAGGTTAACATATTGAGAGTTGGGCCAGCGTCCTGTAGCTACTAGTCTAGTTCCTCTTTAATGGCAGTTGAAATCTTAATAATGTTGACAAAGGAAATGTGATGGGAGAAAAGCATCCAATCTGGCATGATGCATTTACGAAGAAGATAATGTTTGTTGCATCCTTACGCAAAGGGATTGTGCACGCAAGTGTTCACAACACACACACACACACACACACACACACACACACACACACACACACACACACACACACACACACATTCACGCACGCACGCACGCACGCACGCACGCACACACTGATAAATGTGGACGTGCATAATACGTTCACCGTTGCTACCTCATGACTACGGATAGACAGGTACAAAAAACGTGCAAGAAAATAGATGACAAGTCTTCACATCACACGGTGAGAATAGTAGTATGATGCAATGCAGGCAAATTGATTGGTTCACGAATCAGCTGACTTATCTGAGGAATTCACAAATGCCAGTTTAGGTTTTGCTTTATACATGAACTTTCCAGTTGATCTCTGGTAATGTAATCTTTTGAAATTGAATGTATTTCATTGAATGTAATCCTTTGAATGTGAATCATACTATTTCATCAAATAATGTGTCACTATTTAATGTGTGTAATTGTTGTGTGCACTGTTGACCATATGTGTATCAGACTTCTCGGAATCTTTCATATCACAATGTATGTTGGCTTTGTTAAGTGCTTTGTCTGAGTCTGGGATGTTTGATTTTGACTAATGACATTCTGTTCACTATTTTCACTGTCAATTTGAATTTTTAAAAAGTTTTCCACTTACCTTTCACCCAGCAACCTCATTTCCTATCCTACTTTAGCTATTCAACAAGCTCTTCAACTTGGCTGCCATTCTGCAAGTTCAACTGATTGATAACTCTACATTCATGTCATTTTTCTTACTGATAACTGCAAGACTGATTCGACCAGCCACGCAAACTGCCCTTTCTACACTAAAGTCCTAGGGACAGAAGCTATGTACCCATTTCACGTACCACTACCTTAGCCATACCACATTAGGCAGCCTTACCACAACAATGCCCGAAACTCTTGTAGAGATGTATCGCTACGTTTACATATGCTTCTCTCTGTGTGTGCGTTAGCCTTTCTAGTCGGCCCTATCTTCTTCGGGGGACTCATCGACTCTTTTTGCGACCACTGGAAGACACCGTGCGGCGTGCAGGGCCAGTGCTCTGTGTACAACAAGCAGCGCTTCAGAGTGGAGATGCAGACCTACAGCGTGGTCTCCATGGGTCTGGCAATCATCTGCTGCCTCCTCAGCTTCTTGATCTACGTGTATTGCCCCAGGTTCTCCACGGTGTCCTCAGACGTCAAGGATACACAGCCACAGACTCCAGAAGACGAAGACGCCACAGAACTTGCTTGCCCGGCGAAAGAGTGAGGTTAACACGAAGGTGAAGGACATAGAAACGATTAGTTAGTTTCTGATGATCCCTTCGTTTCTGCTTGTGACGGATGTGGAGGAGGGGCGCGATGAGTCTGTTGGTGATACCTCTCTTCTGCGAAGGAAATGTTGTTCAACTTCTGCCTCTGAAGATAAAAACCCATCTCAACAGTGGAGGCGCTCAGTGTTGTGTCTGCTTCAGTAGTGGAGAACTGGAGACAGAATGCTGCTGACATGGATGTGACACGGATCTGCTGGAGTCCCGAGGCAACACTAGCACTGCTGGGAATATGTACAACGTACGCAGAAAACAAAAAAATGTAAACGAACAATCATTGGTAATGATCAGCTGTGATGAATTTTGTTTCAATGATCATTTTATTTTCAGTTACGATCATAGCCATTGGAATAATTAAACTGTAACATTACACGTACTGTTCATCATATATACCTTGCAGAAACAGTTTGTCTGTATGGATCCGTGTATTCTGAGCATACCATCTGTGTGTTTTTGAATATGAGCACCGATTCCTCCCACAGAGCTTAGCACGTTAAAACCCGTCGGTGCTCTCTGTGTCTCTCTCTCTCTCTCTCTCTCTCTCTCTCCCCTCCACATACACATTTATTTTGAGTTTTGAGTTATCCTTCCCTCTCATCTCTCCCTGATTCTTCCCCAGCTCACTTTCACC
>JADBJO010004384.1:165355-175355 GCA_016801955.1 Conus betulinus | reverse complement strand
AACAGGTAAAGAAAAAAAAAACATACTTATTTCGATTTGACTCATATGCAGGGCAATGAAAAATAAATGGCGTTCGTCTTCAACATCCTTACAACACACACTAAGCATACCTTATCCATTTCCTAGTCATTAATAAACCATCTTCTGTTAGCCTTTAATACAAGAGTTCTCATTCTCAGTCTGGATATAAGACTTCGATGCCATCTATTTTAATGACTGAGATAACGTTTAGCTTGGAAAATACTTTCAGATGAGCAATACCAACTATATGTTGTGTGTTTGTTTTCTACATGGGAATGCCACTTTTGTTTTTAAATGAATGGATTAAACGATAGTTTAATTCTGAGATGAGATAAAAGCAACGTCGCTTCCAACTCCCTGACTCATCCAAATTATACCGGACCCATTCTCAGTAAGAACTTTTCTGATATTGTCTACCCAATTTTGCCTTCCTTCTCATGTTGCTGCAACAGCATTTCATACGCCTGCCTACATAATCTTTCCATTGGAAGCTTTATAATATTTAGCCAATATTTTACAGTCTTATTAGTTGTTCGGAGCTTTAGTGGATATCTGCCAGTTTCGCCGAATGCAGATAATGTTAGAGGACCTGAGGGATATATTTAAGAAACGTTTCATAACAAAAGTGTGCGCTGTTTCCATCTGCTTGTTTCTACTGCACCCCAGATTTCTGCTACATATGTCAGGATAGGATCGATCTGTGTGTCAAATAACTTCCAGAAAAATGTAGAATCAGTGGAACTTGATTTGTTCATAGCTTTGAAAATTTCAATGACTCCCTTCTTTCTTTTTCTACATGCCTCTGTCCTAACTGTGTTTAAACTGAGCTTGTTGGTAAGTTTATTTCCAAAATAATTATAGAATTTTTACCCTTTACATCCATGTTTCCATTCCATCATTTTTCATGAATAGATAGATGTCCTCCTAGATCCTTTGCGAAAAAGCATTACTTTCGGCTTATCCAAATTCACGCTCAAAGTAAGTCCATCAGCTTCCTGTTTCATGATATTCAACTGATTTGTAAGCCAACAACAGTATCTGAGAAAAGAATAACATCGTCAGCAAATGGCATCAAAAATATTTCAAGAGCTCCTGGGAGCATCTGTATTCCATGCTTTTCCCCTTTTGGATAAATCAATAGCTAATTCATTTATAAAAGCGAAAAACAACTGTGGGGTAAGTAACAACATTGTTTAAACGCCTCTTGGGCGACTGAATAATACGTGTAAACATGTTTGTCTCGCACACACTCGGGATAGTAAGATATATACCTCTAACGGCTTTGTACAATTTACTTTTAACGCCACTGTTTCTCAAACATATTCCACAATACATTTCTATTCACCGAATCAAAGGCCTTCTGGAAGTCAACGAGAGCAACATACAACTTAGAAAATTTTATTCAAATACTTTTGGACTAATGCGCATAAGGTGAATCTAACTATGGTCAATGGTGCTGTAGCCCTCTCTGAACCCTGTCTGCTCTTCAATTGTTATTCCTCTTTTATCTGCCCAGTTTGAAAGTCTTTCACTTAAGATATGCGTATAAATCTTTCCTATTACAATTGTCAGTGCTGCTCCTCTGTAGTTATCCGGATTGTTTATGCCTCCATTTTTTGTATACTGGTACTATAATAGATTTTGACCAGGCTACTGGAAATGTTTCTTTCTCAAAGAGGACGTCAAAGAGACGTCAAAGAGATCCACTAAAAAGTCAATAACAGCAGCATTTGCCAGTTTTTAACATTTCACTTATTCATAATTTATCGATGCCAGCACTTTTCCAGTTTTTAAATGTTTGATATCGTTATCATAATTTCAGTTTGGAAAATTGGGTCTTTGAACAGAGGTTCTTCTACATTATCGTTTTTTTTTCTTCTGTCGTAACACTTTCGTGTTGATATGTATATCCCACATCATTGAAGACTCTATAGAAATGATCATATCACTGTTGAGAATTAGTTTCATTATAAATTACACTTTTACTACTTACAGATCTGATGGTTGACCAAGACAACTTTGGGTCATCAGTCGACTCTCTTAGTTTTTGAAACCTAATCTCGTCATATTTCTCTTTTTCTCTCCTTTCTCAATTTGTTATGCATCTTTTTTTTCGTTGACATATAGTTCCTTACGTTTTACTGAGTTTTTTTTTTTGACCTTCGCCATCTCCCTTAGAAAACTTTTAATAATTCTTTTCTTTTGAGTACATTCTTTATCAAACCACATATTTGTTTGTCTTTTCACTTTCCTACTTACCCGAATCATACATGCTGCCGCTGCATATAATGCAATGACAAAAATATCGACAAATTCATTAATATCATCCTTCAAAATATCTTTCGCTCTCTTCAAGCTTTCTTTAAACTCACATGAATCAGTTTCATCTTTGTAAATCTTCACGTTTTTATCACACACGCAATTCTTTCTTCCTCATTTCCTGGCAACACGTACTCTCCCTTTACATTCTTCTCGTTCTTCCATGTCAATTAAACCGGAAAATGCTAGGAATGTGAACTATCCCACACACGTCACAATTTAAAACAGTTCTGATGACACAATGAAATAATCGATCATACTACACCCATGCGATGACACATAACTAAATTCGCCATTAACATCTCCTCTACAGCTCCTCTTCACAATTAGCAGATCATACACATAACAAAATTCAGTCACAGTAGCTCCAAACAAAATCATTTAACTAGCACCTAACAGACTCATCTTCCTCATCACGTTAATTCCATGTTAAAGGTATAAAATGTTATGCCTTGGCCTTCAGATTGTTCATGTCCTGTTCTAGCATTCACATCACCAGCTACAATGATATACACTTTCAGCTGTCTAAATCCTTCGCCTAAGATTTTCCTCCAGAATGACTATGCCGTCTTTTATTTCATTACTATTATAAACTGGACTTCCATCAGGCGCAACATAACATGCCACAAACAAAACAACTTTTTCTACATTAAACAACATCTTATGAACCCTTATAGCAACAATATTATCATCATTTATTTTAATAACGGCTTTCATATACTAACTGTAACAATTCTTTACAAGCAAGAGAACTCCTTCCTTTGATGTCTTTCTTGCTGGGCGCCGAACACAAACATAATCCGTGAAAACACCGCTGAAATCAAATTTAAAATCAACGAAAGTTTCAGTCGGACACACAAAATTCAAAGGGTACGCACATAATCAACAAAATCCATGTCATTCAATTTGCTATATAAAGTTTCCACATTGTAGTTCAGGAGCGACATCTGAGGCGAAGGATGGTCGGCCTGGGCCTGCCCTCACTAGAGTCACTGCCACAAGCACTCACGCAGCCACGTCTCGGCGTTTGCTGTCGCCTCCGGTTAGAACGACCACGGTTCTCACGTGCATCCCGTTCCACGCTGCCACGCCTCGCACCCGTGTCAATGCCAGCGTTGGAAAGGACGTCACGGCGTGTGACCTTCCCTCCCCCCCCCACCCTCCCCTATCCCCCTATCCCCCCAAATCCCCCCCCCCCCCCCCCCTCCCCCCCTCCCCCTCCCGCGCAAAGCGCCGTATAGTCGGGGAATCCCCTCCTGTCGCTTTACAGCCCCGGCCTCGCTGACGTGTTTTCTGGATCAGCTGATCGGACCCCCCCCCCCCCCCCCCCCCCCCCCTCGCCAGCTGGCCGTCTCCTGCCGCATTGAAAGATGCAGAGGTGGACGCTGTCACTGCGGCGTAGCTCCTAGGATCGGGCCTCTTGGGTCCGACCATCAGTTTTTCTTTCACAAAAGTAGCGGGGGCTTTGCCCATCTTCTTTGCCTCGCTGACAAGGGCAGCCTGTCTTCGGGTCAGGTCGCTGGCCACTCGGACTCCTTTTTTCCCTGCAGTCTGGCACGATAGTCTCTGTCTTTTTTTTTTTTTAGCATAATTATCGTAACAGAGCTTGGAACCTTTGCGAACAGCAAACATCATCTTGACAGAGACAAGCTGAATCTATATGTTTGTTGTTCTTTGTGATAATGGCTGATTCTTTTTTTATGTAATTGGTTATTGCAAATTTACATTTAACAGAAGTGACAAAATCGATGTTGATTTAAACATTGCTATTTGAAATACATATGAGAGAAGAGTTGTCCCTTGTGTATGTGTATGTATATTAGATAGATAGATAGATAGATAGAGATAAATAGATAAATAGATAGATAGATAGACAGACAGACAGACAATGGATAGATAGAGAGATAGATAGATAGACAGACAGATAATCGCGTAGACAGACAGACAGATAGATAGATAGATAGATAGATAGATAGATAGATAGAGATAGATAGATAGATAGACAGACAGATAATCGCGTAGACAGACATACAGATAGATAGATAGATAGATAGATAGATAGATAGATAGATAGATAGATAGATAGATATAGATGCATAGATCATAGATAGAGACAGACAGACAGACAGACAGACAGACAGACAGACAGACAGACCGATCATCATCATTACAGCCCCATTCAGTTCTACATGTGCATGGCAATGGTATGTTGTTCCTGGAAATTATTGTTTAACTGGTTTATGTTAACACACGTTTAACAAATATGTTTATAAATAGTCATTGAGAACAATTTGCTTTTTAAAATGGACTTGTGTGTGTGTGTGTGTGTGTGTGTGTGTGTGTGTGTGTGTGTGTGTGTGTGTGTGTGCGTGCGTGCGTGCGTGCGTGCGTGCGTGCGTGCGTGCGCGCGCGCGCGCGTGCGTGTGTGTGTGCGCGTGTGTGTGTGTGTGTGTGTGTGTGTGTGTGTGTGTGTGTGTGTGTGTGTGTGTTTTACATATCCAAGGCATTTTTTTTAGTGACATGAAATGAGGTAGATTGCCGAGTCTCACGTTCCTTCGGGCCGGTTTCCAGTTGCTTTTCTACCTGAGACAGAGTCCAGTGCAAATCTGTCAAAATGTTTGAAAAAGAAATATACTCTATGTATATTTATTATTTTCCTCTATAGCATGAGATTGGAAAATAATCAGATGGACAGCATTAAACTAAAAAAATAAAAGAACGCATTTGTTTTTATTCTATTTTCTATTCACGACTTCTTTCTTTAGTTGTTTTATTACTTGTTTGTTTATCTAGTTTTTATTTTTTTTTTTTTCTTTCTTTGGTTATTACTTGTTTGTTTATTTATTTATTTTTATTTTTCTTTATTTCTTTACTTATCCATTTATTATTCGTTTCTTAAATATCAACGTGACGCACAAGGCAATGCATGCTATTGTATTCATCTCTGAAAAATATCCAGACCGATTTAACACCACGCATTCTGGTCATATCAGAAAGCAAAGGACACAGCCAAGTAAGTCTTCGACAGGATGATTAATACGGTGAATGAACAATAATACGCAATTACAAACGACGCAATGGAAATACTTTTTGTTTTTTTTTTTTTCTTTTTGCAAACGAATGACCAAAACAGAACAAGTTGAAAATAAAAGACGACAGAAAGATTTTTAAACGAAAAAAAAAAAAAAAAAGAAAAACAATACACCACTGTACCACAGCAAAGCGATGGAATCAGAGAGCATTGCCTTGATATCTGCTCCTTAAAAAAAAAGAAATGAAACCATCGAGAATACGTAGTATAGGAACATGTTAAGCAGCCGAAATATATATGTATCATGTGTAATGTACAGACATAAACAACATCTAACAATTTGATATTGTAAACATACAAGAATATCCCACGACTTAATCCAGTGTCATCTACACACAAAAAAAAAAAAAAAAAAAAATAGTAATTCAGGAAAACGTAAAATACAGATGAGTATCTATCCGAGTGTAACAAAAACACAAATGTTACTTCCCCTGTTACAGCGTTTTAAGTGTAGTCATTATAGTCAAAACCACGGCACGGAACCTTTTCAGGACTGTCAAACTCGTACAAAAAACGTGTCATCTCCAACACAGATCAAACCACCGGGAAAAAAAAAATCTTACCATGAAGAAAAAAAAACAACTAAATGTGGTCATACACAGACAGCTGGACTATGGACATCATAATGCTTATGTTGAGAGCACCAAGCTCTCGGTTTTAAAACCCAGATTGACAAATAGATAAATGAATTGATGAATGAATAAAGAAAGAAAGAGAGAAAGAGATGACGCCCTTTTAAGTGTTACGAAATATACATGGAACAAACGTTTGTACAAACACACACACGGCAGAATGGACAGCCAGTATTATGTAAAAACACACACGGCAGAGTGGACAACTAGTGTGTGTACAAGTACACACACAGCAGCATAGACAGCTAGTATTATGCGCAAAGTACACGCGGCGGAATGGACATCCAGGATCATCTACGAGTACACACAGCAGAATTGACAGCCAATACCCATTGTGGACACTGTGGACATTTCTTACCACCTAACGTATGCCAGATAACACAACAACAACAACAACAACAACAACAACAACAACAACAACACACACACACACACACACACACACACACACACACACACACACACACACACACACACACAGAGTAGCTGCAGGTGTATATATGAGTTCCCAGAACAAACACTGGAGAACGGTCCACAAATTAAAAAAAAAAAGTTGTCTACAGAAAATTAAAAAAAAAAAGAAAGAAAGAAAAAGCATGGTCAAAACCTTGGCAGAGAAACTTATGACCGAAGAACGTGCAAAGGCAGGGTAGCTATAGTGTGCTATAGAGAAAAAAAAAAAAAAAAAAACCTCCTGACATCAATATGGAGGGAGGGGGGTGGGGGGGTGTTGAACCATAGATGTGCTTTACATAACGTCACTGAGCTGAACATAACGTCACACCGTGCTGAACATTACGTCATCGTGAGGAAGAAAACGTCACTGTGCTGAACATTCTTTGTCGAACATAACGTCATTGTGAGGAAGATGATGTCACCTTGCTGAACATGACGTCACTGTGAAGAAGATAACGTCACCGTGCCGAACATAACGTCACCGTGCTGAACTGAACGTCACTGTGCTGAACATGACGTTTCTGTGCTGAACATGACGTCTCTGTGGTGAACAAACATCACTGTGCTGAACACAGCGTCACTGTGCTGAACGTAGCGTCACTGTGCTGACCAAACGTCACTATGCTGACCAAACGTCACTATGCTGAACAAACGTCACTGTGCTAAACAAACGTCACTGTGCTGAGCAAACGTCACTAAGCTGAACACACGTCACTATGCTGAACATAATTATGGTATTGTGCTGAACATTTACAATACTGAAAAGGAAAAAAAAAAACTACTCAGTTAGAGATTTATACACACAACCGCGCCCTCTTTGTGCGAACACTCTAACCATATGACTGTAAGTCCTTGATATGCACACACACACACACACACACACACACACACACACACACACACACACACACAGATACACAAACTTACACGCGCGCGCGCACACACACAGAGACACATAAATAAACATAGATACACAAACGCGCGCGCGCGCGTGCACACACACACACACACACACACACACACACACACACACACACACACACACACACGCAAAGCACACACACACACACACACGCACACACACACACACACACACACACGCACGCACACGCACACACACAGAGTATAGGGCAGGGGGTTGAAAGTTCTATTGAGAAAATGAAATTTCATAAACTTCCCCACCTCCCTCTCCTGTAATCCCTCACCACTCACCCGCACCTGTTGCCCTTCCCACCCACTAAGGAGAAGGGTCTACCTTGGCCCCTCCTAGAGGCCCGAACATACTAGTGGGTAGCCCCGAGCTTTTCTTCTTCCCTTCCCAATCACTTCAATCTTTTGGTCCAAGAGAAGAAGAAGAAGAGAAAATGTATGGGGATAAGAAAAGTAATTTGTCATCACAGCCCGAAACTGCTTTTTTTTTTTTTGGGCAACTTCCATTCGTGTGATATCATAATTCATGCTATTTCCATCAACAAAAAGCAGCCATCAATTCTATGTATATCATATCAAGAAAGAAAGACTGCACTTAAAAATGTAACAGTGAACGGACAACAACTAACGAATTAAAGGGACAGTAGCCTACATTTCTGGGCATGCTCTATGAGAAAGCACACTGGCACAATAGACATGTTTTCCCAGGCAAAACAGCAAAAAGTTTAGTGTACATAATAGACATGGTTCCCTAGACAAAACAAACTAAAAGTTTAATCGGCATGCTCTATGAGAAAGCGTACTGACAAACATTTTTTTTTTTCACACAAAAATTTGCCAAAGCAGTCAAGCGTAAGCAATGGCTCCATGCAAAAATTTGCCAAAGCAGTCAAGTGTGAGCAATGGTCCACGCAAAAGTTGCCAAAGCAGTCAAGCGTGAGCAATGAAGCAAAATGTAGAGAAGGGTACCATTGATGGACAAGAAGTAAATGGACATCGTACAAAAAACGTAAAGTGATGAAGCAGCACTTCAACTTGCACGAGTTACAATGCACAAGACAACAAAATATATTTCTCAAAAAAAAACCAACAGGAAAACTTGTATCGTTCCATGCTCAAAGGAAAACTAATTAATTTCTGTCACATGTCCAGGTGCAACATGTGCCCTTCATATCCAGAGCGGCATTGCACGATAGCTCTATTTACAGTTGTAGTGTTTGTAGCTGTCCATTTCTTATGCCGACAATTGTTGCAGTACGTCTTACCAAGCTTTTCAACATACAACGCCCGTTTTTTTGCACACGTCTCTTTGCATTTCTGGAGTCAGGGAATTGAAATCATCATTTCCCAGTATGCTATGCATGTCATGTTTGCACACAATTTCGATCAGCTTTTCAATGAATTTCTTGACCCTGTATATTTCACACAGACGAAGATACAGAAGTGCTGCTTCCAGCGCACCATCCCTGTTGTCATTAAGCTGATTAATCCGTGTTTTTATGTATGCCACACACTTGGTGCGGACATGTTGACACTGGAAATACTCGGAAAGTGAAATCATCTCCGTCAGGGTGTCATCATCTGGGGAAAAGCACGAGCGTGCGCGCGCGCGCGCGCACACGCACGCACGCACACACACACACACACACACACACACACACACACACACACACACACACACAACGCGCACACACACACACACACACACACACACACACACACACACACACACACACACACGTACACACACACACGCGCGCGCGCGCGCACACACACACACACACACACACACACACACACACACTGTATTGAGATAATTCAATACATATCTACATAGATTGATATACCTATACCTAGGCTGATAGATTTATAAATAGGTAGGCTGAAAGACAGGTCGATAGATACCCAAATCTGTGTGGGTGTGGGTATGTACGTATGTGTGCATGCATGTATGCGTATGTTTGCATGAAAGTGTTATTAAAAGGATACATAGAGAGATAGGTAGGTAGATAGATAGATAGAAAGGTAGATGGTTATGTAATTAGATTGATAAACATGGACGGACAGACAGACAGATAAAATAAACAGATACATAGCTAATTGAGTAGATTAATAGACAGATAGATAGGTAGATAGATAGACAGACAGACAGACCCGATCAATGGATCGATCGATCGATCGATCGATCGATCGACAGACAGACAGACAGACAGACAGACAGACAGACAGAAAAAAGCAGATAGATAGATAGATAAATCGATAGATAAATGGATAGATAGATACATGAATATTAGCCAGTCAGATAGATAGATAGATAGATAGATAGATAGATAGATAGACAGACAGATAGATAGATAGATAGATAACATACAGCCAGGAAGATTGACAGATAGGTAATTAGGATTCATAGATAATTAGGTAATTAGGATTCATAGATAAACAGATAGCCGGACAGATTGATAGACAGGTAATTTTAGGTGAATAGTTTCTAGTTTCAAAGTGAAGTGACTGCAGGCGGAAATTCAAACAAACTTAAAAAAGAAATTACTAT
>JADBJO010004384.1:150355-157855 GCA_016801955.1 Conus betulinus | reverse complement strand
CTTTGAATATCTGTATAAAGTGTTTTTCTCGTCGCCTACCTCTCCAACCATCCAGACATCCCCCAAACCGTTTGAACAAGGTAGTGTTTTAATATGTGTTACCCAATTTTGCATCTTTTTGTTTCTATTTTTTTTTAAATCCAAAAGCATATCATAGGCTTTTCTGGAGTACCTTTTCAGTGGTTGCTTACTCGTTGCTGAAGTAATATATAACGGAAAACGTTCCAATTCTCCATATACCATATCATTAGGTGTTAATGGAGGGACGTTCAGCAATAGTTTACAGGCCTGCAAATGAACTTCTTCGATAGATTCTCTCGTTTTAAAACCCCCATAGTTCCGACCCGTATAAAAAAAGGAACCACCTCAGCATAAAAAATAATAAAAAAAAGACAATTTAGGTGAAAAGCAGCTGAGTTTTCTTAACACTTCAGAATTTCTATAGTAGCTTTCTTACTGCGAATGCAATGATCGTGGCCAGTAGCAACACCAAAACTAAGCTTTGTTGAAAAAGTAACATTTACGTATTTATAAGAGTGTACAACATTTACCTGCTTATCACCAAAGAACTAACATTCCTTTCTACTTAAATAGCCACCTTTCCGAAAAAAAAAAACAGTGACTTTTTTTTTCTTCAGATTAACATTTAAACATGGTCTTTGAGCACACTTAAATGGACATTCAGTTGGTTTCGCAGACCTGCTGTAGTAGACGAGATGAGAGCGATACCATCAGCAAATAATTTGTATGAAAATTCTGCATCGTTAGGTATGAATTATATTCCATAATTGCCACGTGAAAACATATCGTGTGCAAGCTCGTTAATGAATATAAAAAATAAGGTACGACTTAGACAGCATCCCTGCTTTAGACCTTGCAAACATTCAAAATAATCAGTGTAAGAGTTACCACATCTGACATATGATTTAATGGTGCTGTGCATACTTTTCAAAATCTTACACAGGTTTCCTATAACACCATTCGTGAGTAGTATCTTGAACAAAAGACCGTGTTGTACCATATCGTACGCCTTTCTGAAATCGATAAATGTTACATAAAATTCATAGAGCAGCGTATTCAAAATATGCGTAAAAATCTTACACAAGTGACTAATCAAGGAAACGCCACGATAATTGTTGGTATCGTTCATATCACCTTTTTTATACAACGGAAAAATTATTGATTTAGTCCATTCTTCAGGGAATACATCATCTCTGAAAAGTTTATTGAAGTACTTGACAAGGAAGGGAACTATTACGGCTCCTGAGGCCTTTATGACTTCACTTAACAAAGAATCAGGACCAGCAAATGTGCCTCACTTAAGACTCTGGTTGGCTTTATTCACTTCATCAACTGTAATTTCGGCGTCCAGAATGGGATCAAATGCCGTTTCAGAGACAACCAGTTTTGGATGGTTCACACTTTGGACTAAACCAAGGTTTACCAAGTGTTCAAAATGGTTAAACCACTGATCCTGTGAAATTGTAGTACTTGTGTGGGGAACGACTGCGATACTTATTGATTTCAGACCAAAAGGACTGAGATCATCTGCTTCTTGCATCAAGCAGTTAATGCGCTCAGTTTTAAAACTACGTTTCTTCATGTACTTAAGTTGATTATATTCTCGCCTCATGTGTACATAAGCACATCTATCAGCTGGATCTCCAGATCTCTTAAAAATGGTCAAAGCCTTTCTAACTCCCATCTTGTTATGTTGATATTCCTCGTCAAACCAAGATTTTCTCATAACCCCTGCTATTTGAGGAACGATTTTGGCGCATACAAGCACTGGCATTCATTCAACAATTAGTAAATTCATACAGTCCTTTGCTCACACAAGTATCGGTCATATAGGCAGCATATTCTACATTGCTGTGAAACAGGTCGATAGTGCTGTTATACATGTATTCTGCTAATCTATCCCTTTTCCACACAGTTACGTTTTCTGAGATAGGGAGAGGTGACAATGGTGTTTTGCATGTAATTTCTAACAGGATTGGCATGTGCTCTGATTCTACCCTGCTACCTACAGAAACGTCACAGCGTTTGTCTACATAATCGTTAGAAATAAGGGAATAATCTATGACACTACACCCATGGGAAGTTACAAACGCAAAATCGCTAGTAAATCTACCTCTGTTGTGCCCATTCAGAATAAAAGAAATCAAAACAAGCACACAAATTTAAGACATTTTGTCAAAAAGCATTTGACATAATATCCTTGGACAATCGTGTTTACTTGAAAAACGAGGTCGGATTGGAGGGGTCAGTCAATAGATCAGTATGGGACCACGTTACTTGGAGGTCTGCTGTCCTTGCATTTAAGTCCCCGCGCATAGCAGCTGAGCCTGTGGATAGCGATTGGTTAAGTGTTTTATGGCGTCAATGTGGCAAGTGAAATTAGATGTTTAGTAATGCACTGAACCGGAAGGAGGGACATGAACAAATATTAACAAAATGTCATTGTCCCCACAAAGCATGCTTTTAGACATCTTGATACACACCATGTGATCGGTATCAACTTAAGCTGATGTATTGTGTTTATTAATTGTTTTATTGACTGGGATAGAAGCCCTCCAGACCTACGTCCATAAACGAATGCCTAATGGCTTTTGTCCTGAATTTCATGTAACCATTGAAGACACCATCCAAGTCGAACATATCATCTAGGTACGTTCCTATCAAACACACAATATCAAACCTTTGTATAAAAAGAAGAAAATCAGCATCTGCCAACTTACTGGCCAAACCATCTATGTTCCAGGAGAGACAGGACAAGTTCTTGGAGTGTCCACAAAATGTAACGGGCCGGCCAAATCCCTATTCGATAGAATGTGCAACGGAAGAGCCGTATTTGTTTTTGAAACTGAACTTCTCAGCAAGCCGTGTCTGTTTGCTTCTGTCACAGAGTCTGCTTTGTTTGTTTTTGTTTTTTTGTTGTGTCTGAGTGTGAGTGGAGCTCTTTGCGGGGTTGGATTTGAAATTTCGTTTTCATGCGTGATGCTGGTAGACATCAGACCCTGGCTGGGATCACCTGGAGTTGTAGTGGCACAGCCGTGCACGTCACTACCTGGGATCACACTGTCGCGCTGAGGTACAGACTGCAGCTGACATTACAGGACTGGTCCACCAGGCAGGGGTCAGGTTGGAGGTGGGATGACGATGAGAGATGGGATGACGATGGGCGGGGGTAGCTTGCTGGGGGCTCTGAAGACTGGCTTTCTACGTCGTGGAACGTGAGTGGTGGGCTATGGAATGCTGTCGTCAGGTTTACATCGGGTGTGTGGCTGGCTGTTTTTTTTTTTCCTAAACTGGGGTTCGGCAAGTGTTTGCCTTCTTTATAAGGACTCAGCTGAGTGGGGTGTGTGTGTGTGGGGGGGGGGGGGGGGGGGGGGGGGGGGGGGGGGGGGGGGGGGGGGGGGGGGGGGACAAAAGGGAATGAGAGTGGATAGGCTGATTTGTTGACAGGAAATGAACAGCGGGTCTGTACACTGCACCGGCTGTCCTCATGTCCTGAGCATCACTACGCACCGCTGCTGAATGCGGTGCCACACTCTCATGATACCCGTTAGTCAGAATTCACCTTGGCTTCTGGCTCCGCGGATCAAGCAAGGTTCCTCCCAACGTTGTCACCTGGTGTGTAAGAACTTGCGTTGTAATTTTCAATACATTTCGGGTCGCTGCGGGTCTGAGTAGGCAGTAATTTAGGCCGAATACTTCTGTTTGATAAGACTGGAGTTATCCGCCTGTTCCGTTGTCTGATTGTCACCTTGTTTAGAATGGGGAATTCCTCCAAGTCAAAGGCAGAGGGAGGCAAAGAGGAATCCCCCTTTCGCTGTCCAGTGTGGTTTGTACTGTTGCTACTGTTCTGCCTAACTGTTCTGCCTAACTACATGTTGAGAACGGTTCTGGGCATTTCTCCCTCGAAATCCATCCTTGTATTTCCTTGTTTCATTGAAACATAGTTGACCCCTGAATGAAATAAGCCTGTCTCTCTTCCTCTCTGTGATGTTTCAGTGCAGTGTACTGCCGTCTTGTGAGGTCCGCGACCACACGGATGCCTTCTTCATCAGCCATTTCTTCCCTGTGCTCTTTTTCTACCAGCACTGACATTTTGTCTGGCCAGTGATGAAGGGCGGCAATCAACGGCCGGGGACGGCTGGGAATCTCCTCGTGAGGGTCCGACTCGGTGCGCTCTCTCTCACAGCTCTCCGCAGCTCCATGTCTTAGAGGGGTAGAAACGATCAGCAGTTGAACGATGTCCAGAGTGCATGCACGGTAATCTTCATTTGGGCTTTCAGCAACATTGAAAACATTTACATTGTTCATTTTCGAAAAAAAAAAAAGATTCTAACCGATCTACATCATGTTCGAGAGTGTCAAAGGCCGTTGACAAATGTCCTTGCTGGTCATACACTGTGTCACATGCACTTTGAAGATAGTGACACTGGTCTGTCAAACTGGCCACTTTCTGCTTCAGCTGATCGTTTTCTGTCTGCAGACTGTCGCACCACATATGCAATGAACCGATATCAGCACAAACGGCAGCACAATGTTGTTGTATCTGTTGAAGCTGTTCCGGAACTTCATCAGTTGTGACGTACTGTGATGGGATTATGTTTGAGCGTGAAAGGGGCAGCGTTGGGAGCGGGGGTACGCGCGGAAATGGAAGGCCTAACATCGTGCTGGTAAGATTGCGACAGGTTGACAATACCTGTTGACTGCTTGTCTTGCCATCGACACAACCCGTCCCGCTGATTGGACCTGGGTTACTTTCGACGTCCGTGCACATCAGAAGAAATTTGACAAGAAACACTGCCACTAAGCTGAAGCACAACGCCCCATTTATGAGGAGCCGTGTTGACTGAATCGGCGGAGGAATAGTGCATTCACTGAAAAAAAGAGAGGTGGAAAGTTCGTACGAATATGGACACACCCGTAATCTGCTTAAGTCACAGTGAAGAGACACGACTGTTGCACCACTAAACCGTGCACCGTGTAGGCCTAGTTGTTGTCATCTGGCCATGTAGTAGACATCAGTCCACTAAAAGGATCCACAGCTTACTCTCAAGTTTCAAACTTTGCAGGCATTGTAGTAACTCATTGTCAGTGTCTTCTTTTGAACAAATTTGTTGTGGTTCCTCCTCTTAATCCGATCAAAATTAATCAAAAAGAAACAACTACTTGGGCAGAGCGAACATTTCCGTCAGAGAGAGAGAGAGAGAGAGAGAGAGAGGAGAGAGAGAGAGCGTTGTTGCATCTCTACGCAACTACACACGCATTTGTAGGCCTATGTTACAGGTGCATGCGCTCATGAAAGCTGTGTGCGCTAGCTAAAAAAAAAAAAAAAAAAGCAATTTAAGATAATTGCGATCAAATGAATTCTTTTGCCAGTCAGTATAAAGCAAACCCACATCGATCAGCCAATGCAAACAGAACTCCGCCAAGTCCGGAAAAACGATAACCTTACCTGTTTCTGAGATTGTAGCTTCTTGAAAGTCAGTCAGTGTGTTAGCGACGTATTGTGTTTGAAAAGGTGTCAAATTTGGCGCAGGTCTGCTCTATGGCTTTGGCAGCACAAGACCTGCACCTCTTCTGATGTGAAACAACGCATAGGAACTGGTAATACTTCGCTTAAAGACTGCTTCTGTTTGTTTCAACCTTTCTTAGGAAGTCACCCTTTGGCTACTCAAACACAGCGCAGGGTATTCAGGGGTAGTAACTCTGGCACACATATGCGTGCCCGCGCATTCGAAGAGAGAGAGAGAGAGAGAGAGAGAGAGAGAGAGAGAGAGAGAGAGAGAGTGAAGAGTTCAATTTCGCAAGATTGAGTTTCTAGTGAAAAAGGTATAGACGTAATAAAAGGTATAGACGTATGAAAAAGGTATTACAAACGAGCTTAGTTTCAAACATCTGAGCTAGAATTCTGCTGTTTCAGATGTCAAATTCAGCATATTGAACACACAAAAAGAATATAGATGTTGGTGGTGGACGGGGGAGGAGGAGGGAAGGGGAAGGGGAGGAGGGGGAGGGGGAGGAGGACGGGGGATAAAGAACGTATAATGAATGGAAGGGAGGGGGGCGGCGACGGTTAGGAGAGGGGGTTGGACAGAGAGTAATAAAAGGGGGGGGGGGGAGGGGGAAGGGGGGGAGTGGCGGGGGGGGGGGGGGGGGGGGGAGGGGAAAAAGGAGAAATCGTTTGAAGAGAATCTATGAATGTGTGTGTGTGGGGGGGGGGGGGGGGGGGGGGGGGGGAGGGGGGTGCAAGGGAGGAGGGGGCAAGGGAAGGGGGAGGGAAGGGGGGGGGGTTGTACTAAAAGAGGAGTTTAGGTAGGAAGTGAGAGAGTTAGGGGACAGGTAAGGAAGTGAGGGCTGGGAAGGAGGGGTGGAAGGGTGGAAGAGAAGAGGGGTGGGAGGAAAGGGGGGAGAGGGGAAGGAGGGTGGAAGGGGGGGTTGTAAGGGAAAGTAGCGGGAACAGGGTAGAGAGAGGGAGAAGGGTGTGTGTGTGAGAGGGCAAGGGGAGGGGAAGGGGGAAGGGGGGGGGGGGGGGGGTAGAAAGGAGAGGGGCGGAGAAGAGACTTTAGGGTAGTGAGGGAATCCTCACATGTGTCCGTTCACAAAAATCGAAAGAGACCTTGCAGATTCTGATATCTAACAATAAAATATCGATCACTCTGTGCATAGACAATTATATACAAATAAAAGATATTCAGCCAAATGAGAGGACATGATCAGGTCGCTCAATACGTTACAAATACTTTTGATTGAAATTGCACTGTGTCATCCTATCTTGCTAGTGTTGGATAAAAGAATGAGGATTCAAAACAATCTTATAACCATTACAAATATGCCAGGAAATGCATATGCCTTACACTACACTCATTCCATTGCATCATATTGTAATGCATAAATAGACATCAATGCAAGCAAATGAGTAATAATTTATTATGATAGTAATAATAATAGGAAGAAGAAGAAGGAGGAGGAGGAGGAGGAGGAGGAGGAAGAGGAGGAGGAGGAGGAAAAGAAAAAGAACAAGAGGAGAGAGAAAAATGAGCAAAACAAAATTAAGCGCAAGAGCAGTCAGAACAACAAGGACACGAAGAACAAGAAGGAGAAAGAGGAGGAGGAGGAGGAGGAGGAGGAGGATGGAAGGAGGAGGAGAGGAAGGGATGAAAAAGGGTGATGAGGTGGAAGGGGGAGGAGGAAGGGGGAAATAGGAAGGGGGAACGAGAGGAGAGAGAAAGAAGAAGAAGAAGAAGAAGAAGAAGAAGAGGAGAAGGAGGAGAAGAAGAAGAAGCCTTGACCTTAGGAGTCTTCTGTGTGCTATTGAGTCTGAGCCTTAGAAGAAGAAGAAGAAGAAGAAGAGTCTGAGAAGAAGAAGAAGAAGAAGTCTGAGCGAAGAAGATGACGAAGAAGAAGAAGAAGAATTGAGTCTGAGAAGATCCTGGAGGAGGAGGAGGAGGAGGAGGAGGAGGATGACCTCATAAATGTTAAGTC
>JADBJO010004384.1:135355-147855 GCA_016801955.1 Conus betulinus | reverse complement strand
TCTTTGCAGGTAGGGAGGGGTGGGGGGGCCCACGGCTGTTCAGAGCAAGGCACTTAGTTTTGAGAGGCAGGGGAAGTTTACAGCTCGCCCGCAGCTATAGAGGCCAAGCCATGAATGTAGGTCAGGGAAAGGGGTGTTTTCTGCAGGCCGCTCCCCACCAGCCAGCTAACCACACTATACTTGGTGAACTGAATGTCGTCTTTTTGCATAGCCGGTCTGGCGGCAATGTGTTCGGCATTGTTGAGCGGCCATTACAAATGGGGCTGTCGGTTTGATAATTAGTGGTTTGTCATGAACATTGCAATATATCTGTGCCCTTGAGATAACTGAATTGGCGAATTCCCCCGACAATTCTTTTAATACCAAACTCGACAAAGTTTTTTTCCTGTAGATAATGTAGATATGGCATGAACGCTTGTACGCAAGTTGTTGGCCGATATTAGAACAATGACAACACACACAAAATTGTGCAAAAATGACGTCATCACTTTCTGGGCATTTAATTTTCCTTCTAGTTAACTAGTACACAAGTTTGATACATACCTCTGCTTGGACTAAAGCAACAAAAATGTTGGATCAGAAATGCGTAAGCCTTGTTTCTTCACCTTTCACTAAGTGTCTCGCTTAGGACGGAAAAAATAAAGCTGGAGGGAGGGGAGTGGGGGGTGGGTGGGTGGGGGTGGGGGGGGGGGTGGGGTACGGGGGAGGGGGGAGGGGAGGGGAGAAAGAGGGATAAGTATATTCGGTCAGGGGTATTTTGATTCCCCCACTCCCCCAACCCCGGCCCCGCCTGCCCCCTCCAGAAATGGAGACCGTTCTCGTTGGAATCATTTCGAACCATTTATTGCGACTACTGACAGGGAAATCGATTGAAGAATGCTTCTGAACTTTACAGCGCCATTTTTGGGAGATCTGTCTCCGTCTAAGGTCACTGTTTTCAAGTGGTTCAGACGGTCCAGGTCTGGCTAAACAACATCGGTAGACAAAGACCGTCGTCCTGGACTGGCAACGGCCATTGGTCCAGAAAACGTTGATTGGGTGGAGTCCCCAATAAACAATGCCCAGAAATACTCGTCATGGGGGGACAACTTGCTTTGAAGTGCTCAACAGTCCGAGTGAAGACTTTCATGTTGATGGAATGTCTGTCATAATCTTATTCAGGTTGCTTCATCTTAACTGCGGGGGAGGGGGTGGGGAGAGTTAAGTGTCGAGAAGCAGAGACGACAGGGCTGTCTATTTATTCAGTGACATCATCTCCTCCAACAAAACGGCTTCTCGCCATTAAGGCAGAGGGCTTTGCAAGGCCGTAAACATCAAGCCAGCAGCACAGCAGGGAAAAGGCACAGTGCACGTGTTTCAGCCACGTGTTCTTCCATTCAAGATCAGAAACAATAGTTTGTTTGTCCTTCCACCGGAATTTTCCGGTACACATTTATCGAGGACTCAAGAATCACCTGTACTGAAACACGTGATATAATGAACATCACACAGGAAAATATTACTCGCATTCTGCACGACTGCCTGGTCATGTGAAAATTTTGCAAAAAGTCGGGTACACTGCAACCTGCCTGAGTGACGGGAAGCCGGGGGTGGGGGTGGGTGGGGAGGAGGAAGCAGACTGAGGTGGACTGGTGCATCTGTATACTACGAAAATCTGACAGAGGGACTACTCACCAATATGACCTCTAGACGAACCAACAGACAGAAGTATGGATCTTCTCAAGTGAAAACCCACCCATGAAATTCAAAAGAAACAGGGGTGTTTCAAACCCAAGCGGCGGTAAGCTTCCTCACATGATCTGGCCATGTGGCCACTACCACAGCACGGTTTGAGGACAGAGAAAATCATCACAGGCGGCTGGAACATCAGCCCCTCTTTGCCTTCAGTCTTTCACGCCCAGCACAAACCGCTTCCCCAAAACGGATGTTTGCGGTGAAGTAATCCGGCAAGACAGTGCCAACATGCACACACGGCAGCTGCAGCACGCCAAAAATAACGTCCAGCTGGTCGCATTTCCCTACACATTACCCAGTCGTAGCCCATGTGACTGGTCCTTGTTCTCTCTCTTCAAGCGACAGTTGAAAGGAACGCGGTTTCAAAAGAGCTGAAGATAAGCAGAGCATTCTTGAAGAGCGTCACCTTTGGCCTACCCAAGTCAACATCACTATGTGTCATGGCCAGTTTGTTAGAGAGAATGGTAAAGTGTGTGAGGGCTGAAGGGAATGCATATAAAAAACTTACAACAGTCGTATTATTTTAAGTGTTCTTGGAAAGCCAGGTTGCAAGAGTTAACGAATGACCCTCATCTCAAACCTGCTTTTTGTAACCACATCCACGCCTAAAAGTAAACTGCTTACAAAACCAACGCTGTGCATAAAAAACCACCACCGTGTACAAAATCACAGCAAATAAGCGAACATGATTGCTAGCTGGCGTTTTATCTATGGTAGGAAATAGACTGTCTGGATGGATTTTAGCTTTTATTTTCACTCTCATCTCTAACTTTAGGTAAGCTTAAATAACTGGAGCTGAAATTTGCAGAGTGATGTAGCAACAGAAATTGACGAGAGGGATGGAGAAGATCGGTGGGGGTAGAGATTATTCTCCTTCTTCAAATAACAGCCCGATGCAAAAAGCTTTACAATGGCATTACTATCTTCACACAAAAAATCAACAAAATTTACTTATGACTACATAAGATCGGCATATACACCAGAAAGCTGCACAAAATACCTCAAGACAGGATGAATGAAATCTCAACATATTTGAACTGTAGTGTAAAATGTCATAACCACACAGTGCTGGTCAGTGAGATAGAAAACTAAAAAGATTATAAGCTCATAAAAGAAGGTACTAAAAGAAGGAGGAACCTGGCATGAAACAGGAAAGTGCATGGCTCCAGGGCGAAAACAAAAAGGCAAAGAACAATACGACAGCTGATGCGTGAGCTGAGCCGAAATCTCTGTCTTTAGGGTTTCTGGCTAGATTTTTCACTCGGACCCACATTCTTGCAAGATTAAGTTTTTTTTAGTCCGCCTTACTGGACCTGTTGTCCACCCTACTGGACCTGTTGTCTGCCTCACTGGACCTGTTGTCCACCTTACTGGACCTGTTGTCCACCCTACTGGACCTGTTGTCTGCCTCACTGGACCTGTTGTCCGCCTTACTGGACCTGTTGTCCACCCTACTGGACCTGTTGTCTGCCTCACTGGACCTGTTGTCCACCTTACTGGACCTGTTGTCCACCTTAATGGACCTCTGTCCACCTTACTGAACCTGTTGTCCACTTTACTGAACCTGTTGTCCGCCTTACTGAACTGTTGTCTGCCTCACTGGACCTGTTGTCCGCCCTACTTGACCTGTTGTTCACCTTAGTGGACCTGTCGTCCGCCTTACTAGACCTGCTGTCCACCTTACTGGACCTGTTGTCTACCTTACTGGACCTGTTGTCCGCCCTACTGGACCTGTTTCCACATTACTGGACCTGCTGTCCGCCCTACTGGACCTGTTGTCCGCCTTACTGGACCTGTTGTTCGCCTTACTGGACCTGTTTCGGCGCCTTACTGGACCTGTTGTCCGCCCTACTGTATCTGCTGTCCGCCCTGCTGGACCTGTTGTGAGATTGGGGGCAAGAGAACTATGTTGACATCATCACCATAGCCTGGCTCTGTTGAAGTTATCTCCAAAGCCTGCCCCTGTCCCCAAAAGAGCTTGGAAAGGTATTGAAACATGTGAAAGCCAGGAAACTGGGGGTCTGTAAAGAACAAGAGTGAGGGCACTACCAAGCATTGTCAAAGTATCTCCCACCGTGATGAATGGAAGCGTACAGTGAATGAAGAATTAATTTTACAGAGCAAAAAATTAATTTGTTCAACTAATTTACAGTTCAACTAATTTTCAGTCTAAAAACCGACAAAAGATGAAAGCACAAAATATGAAGAAAAAAAAAACATAATGAGGTAACAGGTAAACTCACGAACAATACAAATCAATAAAAATATCAAAGTATGATGAATGCATAGCACTCTGACACTGTAAATAGGTATTCCATTCATGTTACCTAATACTATGTACACAATTATCAAAACATGATTCAACAAAAAAAAGTAAAAACCATAACTGAACTACCAGAGGACCAACACACATACGTACTGGGTGTCTAAAATGTTATACAGAGATGCTGCACATCTGCAATTTACATTAGGAATGGAATTAAACAATCGGTGGAAACCTTGTAAGAATGTGAAAATGCAATCAGTTCCTCACTAATCTGGTGAAATAGTACAGTCAGTACCTTACAAGCCTGGTGATGATTACATACAACCAGTACCATAATAGATTTCTAATCTGATGAACTATAAAAAAAAAAACACAACTAAGTAGCCACAATATCGTGACAGTGCAATGCAGACATAACCTAGGAAAGCGTAAATACTCGAGAAATACCAGACCTAGCGAAATGTAAAAGACACAGTGGTATCTTACTAACTTCGTGCCAAGTGAACATGAAAACAATACTTCACTAATGTAGTGAAATATGTTGTGGACAGTAAACATAACTTGTCAGATGTAAATGTGCTACGGTTTAGCAAATCTAGTTAAATTTAAGACACATCGCCTATATCATCATGAGAAATGTCATTATACATACACATTTTACTAGCCTAAGGAAATGTGAAACAAACAATGAATACCAGATCGGGTGAGCCGCAACCGTATAATGAATAGCCCAAATTTTGAAAACTCACAATATAATGAATACTGAAGCTAATGAAATGGAGACGTGCAATGCATTCCTTTCTGACCAAATAAACTCTGACCATACACTGAATACCCTGCATACCTTGTGTTTTCCCAGCTAACCTAATACACACATGTGAAAATAGAACGAATACCTGGTCTATCGAGTATAAAAAATGCACTAAAATCCAGCCACGTGTAAAATATGAACACACAAAGTTCCTTACTAATGTAATAGTGTCTTGTGTGTGTATGTTACTAAGCTACCTTTACTTATGAAAAGAGTATCAGTGCCTTACTAACCTGGTGGAACATAAACATCACAGTTCCGTTAATGACCATATCTATCAAAGCTAAAAGAATGAATCTATGTGAGTTCTTTTGAAACCTAGAAACCTAGAAAAATGTAAACAGGGAGTACTTAACCAAGCCAATAAAATATAAACAAATGCGTTCCTTACCAGCCTAACCAAATCAAACATACAGTCAGCGTCTTTCTAAACTAGTCCATCGTGAATATGTAACAAATGTTTCATCAGGTAAAAAATACGATGACGACCTATGTGACAACAGAAACAAATCGAGAAACATCCAGGTTAAACCAAACATGCTGACCATCAAATCTGTTGAAACACAATAATGCAACAAGTATACATTGTTTCTAAAATGAAATATACAAATGTCTCATCCGTTACAAAGTAATTTTAAACTGAATAACAACATTGTTGTTTTACATATGACATGGGTACATTTCATCGTTGAAAGTCAAACAGCGCTAAAAATGTACATATGCTATATAAGCATACAACGAATTTATGACCTGTACAACGCAAACATGCCCTGAAAAAAAAAAAAAAAAAAAAAAAATATATATATATATATATATATATATATATATATATATATATATAAAATTCTTGTTTCTGAACCCTTGGTGGTGAGAACACCACAGAATGATGGACTGTGGTGTGTCTCCATTTGATGCCAGGGGAGCACAGAGACAATCAGCCGTGTCCCCTTGATGTGTTCGATCCAGCAGACGAAAGACCTAAGGGCAGGCAGTGTGAATAGATCTGCCTTCAAGAGGAATTGCGATGGTTTCCACCTGCTGCTAGTGAAGGGTTCAACTATTATAATTCATTTCCTTAATATCATGTTCTCATTTTCTTCTTCTCTCCCTGCCGTTCTCCTCCAACCTATTTTCTTTTATTCAAATCTGTACCAAGTCATTCATGTAAAGACGGAAGAATTGGTAGCATACACTGCGGAAGAGATTTTCCAGAAAACGGTCCTCATTCTTCTTCTCTCTTCTATTAATAATAATTATTATTATTATTATTATTATTATTATTATTATTATTATTATTATTATTATTATTATTGTTATCATTGTTATTACTATTATTATTTCATTGGAGGAAACTGGTGAGGGTGCTTGTCCTGATGTCTTGTTATTGAGAGTGCAGAATAATGTCTGGAGTTTTGTACGGCTGATGATCGACGATCCAGTTTCTTGACACCACTTAGCAATATTGTTCAACTGTTGCTGAAGTGCTTTCCTTCTTTCCTGAGCATTCTGTGATGGTTTGTAGATCCGAATGTCATCTGCTAGTGTCAACACTCGAGCGGTTCCGATTTTGTTGAGATCTGCAAGGTCTCAACTGTTAAATTAACCAAGCACTTTCAGCACTAAGAATTGCGCAGGATAGTCTTTTCTTGGATCTCGTAAGTGATGGAATCTCCCATTGATTGACTTAGCAATAATACGTTAAATAATTTTGTAGTGGAATAAAAAAACTCTCTCTCTCTCTCTCTCTCTCTCTCTCTCTCTCTCTCTCTCTCTCCCTCTCTCTCTCTCTCTCTCTCTCCTCTCTCTCTCTCTCTCTCTATATATATATATATATGTGTGTGTGTGTGTGTGTGTGTGTGTGTGTGTGTGTGTGTGTGTGTGTGTGTGCGCGCACGCGCGTGTGTGTGTAGTATATGTATACATATATGTATGAAATTAGTCATAGATTACATTGGAATCATCCACAAATCAGAACTTATGATCAAAGACGAATACATAAATTCTTAGTCATCAAATGTATACGATCATTCGCCCATTTTCAATTAAGGTGGACACTTTCACCATGAAAGTTACATGTTTCTTCGCGTATCTTTGTGAAACACATGTTTCTGTACAGGCGAGTTTGCTGCTAGAAACGAGGTTAAACTGAACTGTGTGCTGTAGACTTGAAGCACCACAACTCAGAGCATCCACATAATGTACATGTTTTCTTTCTCCAGCCCCTCCTCCTTACCTTTTTTTTTTCTTCAAATATTTGCTCCATTATTGTTTTGACGCCCAGAAAAATTCTTAACCTTCACATCGTTTTTTTCGCCACTATCAAGTGAAAGAAAGACATTCGGATTGGTGAGTGTTTCAATCAGACTAAATGTTCTCTAGTGCCCTTACAACCATCGAAAAACGACTTCTACAGATAATACGATAGCACTTGTTACTTTCACAACATTTACGACACGTCACATTCACATCAGGATACCTAAAGTGCATGTACCCTCTGACTTCCTGCGCCAGATTGTCCAGTCTCTGCTCAACAAATCTGGCTCGTCTATGAAGCACGTCTCTTTGCGTTTGAAGAGTGAGGCACTTGAAATGCTCGTGGCTTTCTGTGTCCTGCAGCCGCTTTGTTTTATGCTCATTATCTTCCATCCTGATTTTTCACTCCCATTTTCTATCTCTCACAACCTCTCTCCTCCTCCCCTCTCTTTTAACTTCTGCCAGGCATTCAGATAGGAATTGTTAACCTACATTTGTTTCCTCACGATTACTAACTTGTTCAACATGTTGTGGTAAATCAGTGGGGGATAGTATCTCTTAGAAACCCAAGCACAGGCTGTTCTGCACAGTTCGTACCTGCTGTCAGCAATTATATGACTGACAGCGCTTGGGTTACTAAAGCGTAGAACTGACCACTTTGACTGTTGATACCTTTTTTATCTCCCTTGTATGCTGAAGTTGATCCTCAAGCATAGTCTTTAAAAAAATTGCCCTACATTCAGTACTATTTAAATAATGATTTTAGTTTTCTCTGCAACTTAAATTTTTTTTACAGCGCTTCCTTCTCGGGTTTTTTTTCTACCTTTACTAGCTGATTTGCAGGATGTCAGATTCAATTTTTGAACCATTGCTGGTGACAATGCTGCAGAGTTAGAGACTGTGGTATATCTCCATTTTTTATATCCAGGGAGCACAGACACTATCAGCGGTGTATCCCTGATGAGTCCGAATCAGCAGACAACATGTCTAAGCAGGCGCCGTGAATGATTCTATCTCACGATGGACCTTAATGGTCCCCATATGCTGCTAGGCAGAACTTTACATAGTTATAATCTAACACCCTTATTCTTCGTTCCCATTTTCCTTCTCGCACTAGCCTCCCCCCCCCCCCCCCCCCCCCCCCCCCCCCCACTGCGCGTTCTTCCCCCTTTTTTCTTTTAAAAAGTCAAGTCATTGATGTAATGATGGAGGAATTGTTAGCCTTCACTAAGTCCCTAACCCTTTTAACCAAACTGTTCAATATATTGCTGTGGTAAAGCAATGGGAGACTGCATCTCGTAGGAGATCTCAGCAAAACCTGTTTTGTGTAATTCTTAGCTGCTGCCAGCACTTATGTGACTGACACTGCTTGGGTTATCAAACAAACAGAGTCGACCACTCTGACCGTTGACACCTATTGACCTCCCTTGTATGCTGAATGGGATCCTCAAGCATAGGCTCAAAGATGTCTCCTGACACTTAATACCATTCACATAACAATCGTTTTTTTTTTTCAGGAACGTTTCTCCCTACGGCGTTTTCTTCTCGATTGTCTTTTCTACTCCCCACTAGCTGCGTTGTGGTACTGTTAGATTCAGTTTTTGAATCCTGGACGGGGAGAATAGCACAGAATTCAAAGAATGTGGAACATCTCCATTTGATGCCAAAGTAACGGGTCTCACGAGTCCAAATCAGCGGACGGGAAGCTTTTGAGGAGGGGGTATCAGTGGTTCTGTTTTTAAGGAGGACTGTGATAATATCCAAATGTGTTACTGCTGAAAGATTTTATATGTTAATCTAATGTCCTTGTTTCGATGTCATTTTCTGTCTCTCACAACCCCCCTCCCTCCCTCCGCCACCCCCTTCTTTTTCTTTGTTCTCAGTCTCTTACAACCCCCTCCATCCTAATCCTTTGTTTTTAAATGTCTGCCATGTCATTAATATAATGACGGAGGAATCACCCCCACCCCCCACCCCCACCCATGCTAAATCAATTATTGATCAAATTGCATCCCATCCCTCCTCTCCCCCCCCCCCCCCACCAACCCATCTTTTTTTTTCTCTCTCTATCTCTCTCTCTGCCTCTCTCTGCAACTGTTAGCCTGAGCTTGCCTTATCCCTTTACTAAATTGTCTACCTATCTATCCACATATCTCTACCTATCTATCTGTATGTGTATGTATAATATCAAGCTGTCGATCGATCTATATGTGTATGCATATATCTATCCTTGTGTGTGTGTGTGTGTGTGTGTGTGTGTGTGTGTGTGTGTGTGTGTGTGTGTGTGTGTGTGTGTGTGTGTGTGTGTGTGTAAGTGGGGGGAGGGGAAAAAAAACACTAGATATGACAACTGGTTGGTCGTCTCCTCTGGGTTTTTTGTTTTTGTTTTTTGTTTTGTTTTTTTTATGTTTGTCTAGTATTTCGGTTCAAAAGGGCATTCTTCTGGGACCGAATTGCTGCAGCGCAGGGGAGGAGTGGGAGGGGATGGGAGGGGGTCAAAGGGGAGGGACAATCCGGTGGGAGGGGAGACAGTTACTGGTTATTTGTGAGGGGCAAAATACTGAGATCGTAAAGGGGAGAGAGGGAGAGAGAGAGAGAGAGAGAGAGAGAGAGGGGGGGGGCAAAGTGGGGCACATGGGGGGAGAGCAGGTTTGAGATGGGAGTGTAGGTAAACGAGAACAGAGAGAAAAAAAAAAAAAAAAAGGGGGGGGGGGGCGATGAAAAGAGGTGGGGCGGAAGAAGGCGGGATAAATGGAACGAGGGGAGAGGGGGGGATGAGGGGGGACAATGGAAAAAAATGCAGGAAGAATGAGAATTCTATTTCACAAATTTGCCTTTTTCCTGTGTAAAGAGGTACTGACGTGTGAAAAAGGTATTTCATTATAGCTTTCTTCCATACATCTGAACTTGAATTCTCTTGCTTCAGACGTCAAATTCAGAGCAATAGAACGCACAAAACAATGGGGAAATTGACGGTGGAAGAGGAAGGGAGGAGGGAGGAGGGAAGGGGAGGGGGAGTAGAGAAAGTCTAGAAAAAGGAGGTGGGGTGGGGTGGGGGGAGGACAGTAAAGGGGGACGCAAAGGAGGAAAAATGGAAGAGGGCGTGGGAAGGAGGGGGACGGGGGGCAGGGGAAAGAGAGAGGGAAAGGAGGGTTTTACAAAAAGAAGAGTGGAGGTAGGAAAGTGAAAGAGTACGAAGGAACAGGTAAAGAGCTGAGGGGAGGAAAGAAGGGGACAAAAAAGGGGGTGGGGTGGGTGGGAAGGGGAGAGGGGGGGGGATATATGATCAAAAGTGAATGCATGAATTCATAAGCATCAATTCCATTTGATCATTCACTCATTTTCAATTGAAATGTTAAAAAAGAAAACAGGCATTTTCACCATAAGCGTTTCTTTGTGTATCTTTGTGAGACACAAATTTCCAGATGTGTTACTTCTGGAAAATGGGGTTAAATGGGGTTTTTGTCTGTGGTGGACTTGAAACATCAAGTCAGAACATCCAACACATTGAGCTGAGACATGTTCAAGCCAGCAACATTTCTTCGTCTTTACGCAGGAATAAAAATGTCCTATCAGTGAATGGCATGCTGGTGATTTATAAAAACCATATTTTCTTTTCTCTCTGAAAACTCAGATATACTGTAAACCTAACATGGAGAAACATTCGTTACCTGGAGTGTACATTACTGCTCTAACGCACATTTTTGGGTCTTCGATTGTCGGTCTTGGCGGCAAGCGCTGCTATTATGTGGTGGGAACCAGCAAAGAGTAATAAGATAAGGAAAACTGGAAGCTGTCTTCACTGCAACGTTCGTTTGAAAGTCATCAGATATCGTACATGACAATAACATAGATCACATGATATGGACATTTCTATTATCTTAAATGATTAGTAAAGTGATCATGGATGCTGATCCTAATACATGTTAAAAAGAGTGGATCAGATTGTGTGGAAAAGTCATCTGTAATGCAGATGATGATGTCGGTTCATAAGCTCAAGTGCAGCGTCGCATATCACTTTACAAAGAATCAAAGTCCTGCTTTTGGAATTTCAAAGACTGATACACTGTGCTTATGGTCCTCTATCACAGCAGATAGGTTCACAGTTTATACAGTGTTCGTCTGACGACATTAAACGTTCAGTTCAGTTCAGTTCTCTCTCTCAGTTTTTAGAAATATGTAGATATGAATTGGATTTGTTTTTGAATGTGTGTGGTTTGATGAGGGAGAGAGTGAAACGCGCGAATAGTGACTGAAAACAACATGGCTATTTCATCAATCCACATTGGTCCAGCAGATATCTGAATGGTAGAAGCATGGCAACGTCAGCCTCAGATTTTCTTTTCTTGTACACTTATACGCTGTGGGAAACGTTTTCCTTTTTTTCACGTGTGTACACCTAATAGCATGTTGAATTACATCTGCTGACTTGTCACTGCGCTGTGTGTAGTTACTTTTATTGACTGTCTCTTCAGCTAAGAAGAGCAAGCATAAAATTGAGGGGTACAAGTAGTAGGTGTTATTTTCACGCTTGTCGTCATGAATGTTGTTCCCTTCATTTGTATTACAAAACCGGCATCACTATCATTGTCCATTGAATTGATATTAGAGAGGTGTCAAACACAAAAACGACATTGGGTTTGGTGAGTGCTCCATTCTCGACTAGAAGTCTTTTAGCAGACGTATCATCCACGAAGAACATTCACGACAGATCATACAACCAACGGTAGCATCTTTTTCACATTTTGTGCACTTGAAACTAGACTATAAGCTGTAGTTTGAAAGCACGCTTCAGTTGCCTGCGCTTGATTGTCAAGTTTTCTGCTCAACGAACGTGGCTCGTCTGTGAAGGACGTCTCTCTCTCTGCATTTCAGGAGTGAGGCACTTGAAACGCTCATGGCTTACTATGTCCTGCAGCGGCTTTCGGGATAAAAGTTCCAGGAGCTGGTCGATCAATTGCTCAGCATCATAGTTTACACACAGTCGAAGGTAGAGGAGCACACTTTTCGCACTCACCTCGGTAATATCCGTCCAACTCAGTGGACCAATAAGCTCCAGCTGCTGACGTATGTAGGCCTCACACTTGGTGCGGACATGCTGGCACTGGAAATACTCAGCAAGAGGGAACAGATCCATCCATCAGTGAACTGTCATCTGGGGACATACACAAACGCGCGTGCAAACACACAAACACACACGCGCGCGCGCACACACACATTCGCATACATGTACGCGTGCGGGGACATACATACAGACACAGACACAGACAGAGACACAGACACAGACACACACACACACACACACACACACACACACACACACACACACACACACACACACACACACACGGATGAAAGTATCAATGAAAAGAAAAACTCCAACCAGAGCTGTGAATTACACCAGAAGTTATACGAACACGAACTTGATAAAATAAG
>JADBJO010004384.1:120355-125355 GCA_016801955.1 Conus betulinus | reverse complement strand
AGTCCATATATCTTGTAGATGACATCAATAATCACAATTTGAATATGCATGTTTCTCGACACGTCATTGGGATAAAGAGAGAGAGAGAGAGAGAGAGAGAGAGAGAGAGAGAGAGAGAGAGAGAGAGAGAGAGAGAGAGAGAGAGAGCACATATAGAGAGAGGTGCGGATAAGGGTACCAATAGGGAAATGGGAGGGGGTGCAAGTCTGAGAGAGAGAGAGAGAGAAGAGAGAGAGAGAGAGAGAGAGAGAGAGAGAGAGAGAGAGAGAGAGAGAGAGACGGACAGACAGACAGACAGAGACAGAGAGAGAGAGACAGAGAGACATGTACGTGTATGCATGCATCAACGCTACTACGCATGCATTATTGGGCCTACGTTAGATGTGCATGCAAGTTGTGTGAGCTGAAAGAAAGCGATTCAAGATGACTGCGATGATACGAATTACATAAACAGGTCAGGATAATCGCCTGTCTTGTGGTCGATCAGCCAACGATATCGAAACTCAACTGGTACAGATCAATAAAGACTTACCTGTTTTCTGAGAGAATGTAGCCTGTTGAAAATCAGCCAGTGTGTTAGCGACTAATTCGTTTGAAAATGACTCAATCCTGACGCCGTTGTGCTCTAGGGCTCTGGCAACACAAGACCTGCACCTCTTCTGATGTGAAACAACACATAGAAACTGATAATACCACGCTCCAAGACTGTTTCTGTTGGTTCCAACCTGTACCAGGAAGTCATGATGTGTGGCGTGTTCTCGTGGGTGGGCCCCAAAGTCGTCAGCCCACTATTCTACAGCAGGTTGGAAAAGGTAGTGACGGTCATCTCAGTGATTTTGAAATTTTTGGTTCAACAGATTCAATAAGCATTAATTTATCATATCTTAGTCTCGCACTGTACAAATCAGCTATAAATATGTTAAAATTGCTTTCTAATGAGGTACCCCCCAAAACACACACACACACACACACACACACACACACACAAAACAGAAAATTTCCCTCACAAAGCGGTCTTTTTGAATTGTGATTTCGTTAATGAACCCCTACAGGGCCCCAGCATGTTACAAACCGATAAAAAGTTCTTGAAGCCATCTCTCCGCTTAGAGTTATGCCCTTTTGATAGGAATCAATCAGACACTTCCTTTCTTGTTTAAAGTTCGTAAATAGAGCACTATCCTTTAACCAATCAGGTACACCAAATCAAAAATTGCTTTGCAACTGCGATCTTATCCGCCACGCGATTGGCTCTTCGTATGTCCACAAAACTGAAAGCATGTGACCTATACTGCTCAAAACAATTTAAGAGCCAGTTGAAAACATTCACACACAAGTCAACCGAAAAACAAAATAACTTCTCCAAACAATTTAATTGAAAATTCATCCATGGAACGATACAATGGCATCAGAAATAAACGAATAACAGCTGCTCAAAAACAACTTCATGGGCTTAATTGATGAACACCTTCATTTCAGAAATCAGAATAGTCAAATCAAATGACAATCAATGTCAATACTCAGTATGGCCGCCACTAGCACCGATACAAGCTAGACATCTCTGTCTCATAGAATCCACAAGCCTGTGAGAGTCAGCTGGGGGATGTTGTTCCACTCCTGGTGCAAGAAGTCGAAGAACCGGTCCAGGTTCACTGCTGGTTCTCGTGAGCAGGCGCCCAAGGACGTCCCTGGCGTGCTCAATCGGATTAAGGTCGGGCGAGGACGCTAGTCAGTCAAGTAGGTTGACCTGCTGCTCCTCCAAGAAGACGTGTACCACCCTGGCACAGTGGGGACAGGCGTTGTCATCCTGGAGGATGGCGTCAGGGCCCAGGGCGTGGAGGTCAGGCATGACCAGAGGCTGAAGAATGTTGTGCCTGTACCCCACACCAGTTAGGTTGTCTTCAACTCGGTACAGGGGTGTTCTGAAGTTCCTTCCTATGCCACCCCACACCATGATAGACCCCCACCACCACTACCACCACCCACCACCACCATACCGGTTCCATTTGATTATGTTGGCTTCTTGGTAGCGTTCCCCCGTCCGCCTCCAGACACGTATGCGACCATCGTGGAAAAGCCAAGCAAAATGCGACCCATCTGAAAACATCACACCGGGCCCAGTGCTGCCTCGTCCAGGCCACATGAGCTCGGCATCAGGTCAGTCGCTCCCTACAGTGAGCCACCATCAGCACAGGTCAAAAACCTGGGAATCTTGCTTGAAGGTTAACTTCTCTCAGGTTGTTCCAAACAGTTTGGTCGGAAATGTTGACGTTCGCTGCAGTATGCAGTTGTCGCCTGAGGTTGTTTGCTGTGGCAATTCTTTGTCTGAGCGCCGTCAGAACCAGCAGTCAGTCCTGCCGTCTGGTGGTCGACCTAGGCCGGCCAGACCGTCTTCGTTCAGCAGTACTACCGGTAGCGTTGAAGCGGTCATGAAGTCTTTGGATGACAGCATGATGCACTTGAAGGCGACGACCAACTTCTCTGACGCCTACACCTTCCTGAAGCCAAGCAACAGCCTTTCCCCCTCCCCGGTCAGTGTCATTTAATCTCCGTCTTGGTGGCATGGTTAAAAACACCCCCCCAAAAGTGGCGTTTTTTTACCCATTGGTCAGCAAAACCAGTTGCAATGTGTTCAGTAAAGACACAACTTGCACGTGCAATGCGGTTTGCAGTCAGCCCAACTCTGCTGCCTCAGCTATGCGCTCACAAACCGCGAACATGTTTTCGTGATTTCGGTGTTTCTTTTGTGAACTCGTTCAACCCACGAGACTCAGATTCAACTGAACACATACCAAAACCAGTTTTGCACTGAAGTAGTTGTCACACTTTCAGTGCAAAAATGGACAAAAGCTTCGAATTCCATACACTAAGATGCGTTATCTAAACTATATGAAAAATGCAGGTGGCTCTTAAATTGTTTTGAGCAGTATATTTCTGTCTTAAAGTGCCTGGTCGCTTTGGATTTGAAGTCTGCGAAATGAAGACGTCGACGAAAATCGTGCTGCTCCACTGAATTCGTGCGAATCCAGCAATATGAGAAATATAGGTGGTCGGATTCTGAGTCAGATGAAGATCAAGTTGACGAAGAGAATTTGGCACATGCCACTGACAGTGCAGTCAACGAAGAAACAGAAAAACCGATCATTCAAGTCAATGGTGGTAGAGAATTTCTCAGCTCAGATTTTGCGGGAGCGGTGCGATTTATTGACAAGGGCTGAGGAATTTCCATGTGGCAGAAAGCAGATCAAATATGCTGGCAGCAAGAGTGACGATCCAAGATGTGGGTTTATCAGCTTTCTCTGCGAGAAATTGTGACTCTGCAGATGTCAGTCAAAGATATGGACAGATGTAATTATTTTCTTTCTTCCTTCAATGTGTGTGTGTGTGTGTGTGGGGGGGGGGGGGGGGGGGGGGTGTGTGTGTGTGTAAGGAAGGAATTCTGTTTTACGTCTCGTCACACATATAGGTGATTGCAGACGTCTAAATAACATCGTGTTTACAATTTTTTAGACTATTATCATAAAAAAAAGAGAAGAGGACGATGTGGTTACATAGAACAAAAATAAAGGACAGATGAATTATAGGACAGTAACTATGAAAAAATTAGAGAAAAATAACTAAAGTAATCTAACTTACGATTATGATTATAAAAATGTTCCTTAATGGACTTTCCAAAAGGTGTCTCGTTAATTTAACAAGAGAAATAACTGGCAACGAATCTAAAAAGTCAAACACATTAACATGCCCAGTGTCAGCACTTGGTATAACACCATTCAAAAAGGGTTTCGATAGTTCACAATCAAAAATCACATGTTGAACTGAAAGATCCCCACGACATACACACTTAACAGTCTGGCAATACTTGGTTCGTAGGGAATTACATAAAAGTCTAAAAGCCTGGCTTGAAAAACCGGTCGGCTAATCGACACAAAGTTTGACAGAGTTTGCTGACGAGGTTTTGATGAGGAACTGTATTGACTCCAGAAATCCCTTTCGATGATATGACTAATTTCCTTGTGTGACAAAGGACAGTCAACCTTAAAAACTACCTAATATATTCTTTGCTCCCCTTTTTGCTGCTCTGTCTGCTTGATCGTTAAACATGAAGGAGGTGTGCGATGGGACCCACGAAAAATACAACATTAGTACCTTTCATGTAAAGACAGTGCAACATGTACTTAATCTCAAATAATAATTCCTCTTCTCTCTCTGTGTATTTTCAAAACAATGCAAACTTTTTAATACTGACTGTGAATCAACACAAAACAGGATATTAAATATTGAGATTGGCAAGGAAATTAAATAATTTAATGCCATCAGGACAGCAACAAGTTCAGCTGTAAATATGGAATGACCCTTACCTAAATAATATGATTTTTCAGCTTTGTAATCTGGAATTACAAAGCCAGATCCCGCACTACCATCATCAAGAACTGAGCCGTCAGTGTATACTTTCAAATAGTTAGTACACTTTTCTTCCATGTCAATTTTGACAGATGCTGCAACACATGCGGCGACATCGCTTTATTTAGATCAGAAGAAAAAATGTTAACTTTTTACTTCCGTTAGTTCCCAAGGGGGTACCGGCGGAACCAGTACGCGAGGCGCTACCTCGTGTGGGTTAATCTTTGATGAATTAAAAACGTCTGAAACATATGAACGAAGCGTCTAAATTTGAATTTTTCGGTGCATTTTTCGAAAAATCAATGTCGGATCGTGTATTTAACTCTTCAAGGTCGTCCACGGCAATCCGTCTCACTACATACATATTTTACAGAACTTATTTTCCTTTCTTCATCAAGTGGCAAAAGGCCTGCTATCTTATAAACTTCAGAGGACTTAGTGTGCACAGGTACGCCCAGGGACAACTTTACAGCTTTACTGTCAATTCTTTGAAGTTTCTTTAAATGCGATCGCGGAGCTGAAAAGAATACCTCCTGTCCGTAAGTCAATCTTGATCGTACAAGACTGGTTTCTAAATGCAACAAAACTTTGGGATCCTG
>JADBJO010004384.1:102855-117855 GCA_016801955.1 Conus betulinus | reverse complement strand
CAGCTATTCTGGTAAACATCGGCAATCACCTGTGACCTATAATGAATATACCTAAAAATTTTCAGAAAGATCGGCCAAGTACTTTCTGAAATATTCCATAAAGAAGAAAAGCCGTCATGGGCCGTTACAGACGTTAGTAACAGATACAACGGAAAAAAAATGACACACTGGGCATCATTAATGGACATGCCTACAAATTTTCAGAAAGATCGGCCAAGTACGTTCTAAGCTAAGACACTTTCCGACTCCGTGTTGTCCATGTTTTCTGTGTGTTCTGACTCAAGAGTCTAATAAAATTTATCTTAGGGACATTTTCGGCCAGCTACTGTTGGTCTTCATCAGCCCCGACTGACTGGTAGTTGTGGTGGGTGTTGGTGTTCTCTGAGTTGTCCTCACTGGTGGAGTGATTGGTGTTTCAGCACACACTTGTAAATGGGGGGCAGGTCATAGCCACAGCCTCTGTTCAAACTTGGTTTTCTCTCCCTGATTTCTATTGCTTCTTTTCTTTCATTTTCCTTTTTGTGAACTGTGATTCAACTGCAATTATGGTGGCTTGAAACCTGGTATGGTGGGTTGTTGTTGTTGTCAGATTTTCATAACATGCAGAAGTTTTGGTAGTGTGTTCATTTAGCCTTGTTTTCAAAGGCCGACCAGTTTCTCCAATATAGTCCTCATTGCACTCCTCACATTGAATGTGATACACCACACCACTTTTCTTTTCCAACTCTGTTCTGTCCTTGACTTTTGTAATCTGTGATCGTATTGAATTCACTGGTTTAAGTAACACTTGAACGCCGTGTTGGCTGAAAGTCCTTGACAGGTGCTCTGACATCCCTTTCACGTAGGGCATGCTCATAGTGATGGACTTCTTTTCGTTGTGATGCCTTTGTTTCGGTTTGTTTGTGTTGAAAATCCAGGAAGGAGAACTGTTGGCTTTCAGAACTGTCTTGACGTGGTGTTCTTCTTTCAGTTTATTCTGTTCTGAGAGGTCCAGTTGGATTTTGCTCTGTATAATAGAGTTCGGACAACTGAATGTTTATGCTGTAATGGATGGTTCGAATAAAAGTGTAGATAATTTTCAGAATGGGTTGGTTTCTGGTATACGGATGTTCCATGGTTCCCTCGTTGGTTTTATGAACTTTGACATCTAGGAATGGGATCTGATGGCCTTGTTCAGACTCACAGGTGAACTGGATGTTGGGGTTGATGCAGTTGAGGTGTTCAGTGAAGTTGTCCTTCTCTGATTCTGGTATGCTGCTGAAGTATATCATCAACGTATCTGTACCAAAGGGAGGGTGGGCTCTGGGAAGACTCAAGAGCTTCTTTTTTTTCAAATTGTTCCATGAACACGTTGGCTACAATAGGTGGCTAACTGGTGAGCCCATGGCTGCTCCTTGGGTCTGTTGGTAGAACTCACCTTTGTAGGAGAACCTGCTTGTAGGAGAAGAAGTAGGTGCTGTGAGGCATAACTCCAGGAGTGTCATGATCTGGGTGACGCTGAACTCTGTGCAGATGCTGAGTGTGAGGTCATTTTCCAGTCTTTCCCTGACAACCTTGAGAGCGTTCTGAATGGAAATGCTGGTAACAGTGAAGAGACATCATATACACACCAGAATTTCTCCATTCGAAATCTGCTGTTCTTTTACTTTGAACAAAATCTGTGCTGTTGATGATGTGTTCACTTTTGCCTGCTAGGGGGTGTCAGGATTTCTGCAACAAGTTTGTCTGTCTCGAGCATCACACTCCCAGAAGATGATGAAACGATGGGGCAGAGTGGAGCACCTTCCTTGTGGATCTTGGGTACACCATATATTTTTGGTGCACATTATGTGGTGGGATAGAGACGTGTATAAAGCTGAGGATCAATGGTGGTGTTCTTCTTCCACTGGCGTAGGGTGTTAACTAGTTTGTTCTTGACTGTTTTGGTGGGATCTTTGTTGATTTTCTGTTAGGTGGTCATATATCACTGAGGAGAACCTGCTTTTTGCTGTCATAGTCTCCTTTTTTGCATGATTACAGAGTTGCGCCCTTTGTCTGCTGGTAACGATGACCACAGGATGACTGTGGTCACGGGTGGTTGCGAACATGATCTGAGTGACCACCGACTGTCACATGACACTGACCAGCCCATCACTGACACTGCAGACCCATGGGGTCATTGACACCCAGCCGTCATTCATTCACTGACGACCGTGGGCCCCTCACACTAACAGCAGTACTGAATCCTGATAGCAGTCCGAAATAGAGCGTTTTGCGTTTATTTTCAGCAGTTGTGTCGATTGATGATAACGTAGTGTAATTAATGCACGGAGAACGGAATCCACTGCTAAGAAAGGGTATTTCATAAGAAAAATATGATTTTTTGTTAATGAACACAGTAATGCATCTTTCCACACCTGATGGACGAGTACATACCATGGTACTGTCTGATTTATGTGCGTGCAATGAAAACCAGGTCAGTGCCTCTGTCCGCACTATCCCTGGCCACTATGAGAGAGAGAGAGAGAGAGAGAGAGAGAGAGAGAGAGAGAGAGAGAGAGAGAGAGAGAGAGAGAGAGAGGACAGTAGGTGATGCTAGATCAAAGGAGTTAGTATGGTCAACAGTTTGGATGGATGATTGGTCAGTTGGATGCAGGACAGTCATTGGATGTTCGGCCATCTACGGGTGCTGGCTAGATGGGTCAGTGTGTGTTGGATAATCACTGGGTAACGGGTGGGTAGTGCGTGGGTTATATGTGATCACTTGGTGCAGGACGGTCAGTTGGCATCGGTTCATCAGTGGGTGGGTGTGGTGGGGTGGTTAATGGGTGCAAAATTGTAAGTAAGCGGTCGCTCGGTGTTCGCAAGTCGACTGTGGATCCCTTATGCTAACAGCTGACTATAAACTAGCAGCAGTACCCACTCACTTGTGGATGAAGCATACTCATTCTTTCCCACAGCCACGCGCATGGCACGTGCTGTTCATCTACACCAGCTGGTGCGCACCCTCTGCAAACTTTCTACACAATAGAAGATACTGTTTACTACTGGCATGCCAGCTCTCTCTCTCTCTCTCTCTCTCTCTCTCTCTCTCTCTCTCTCTCTCTCTCTCTCTCTTTGCACATGGTTCTGTTTTCTCACCAACACATCTCTCTCTCTCTCTCTCTCTCTCTCTCTCTCTCTCTCTCTCTCTCTCTCTCTCTCTCTCTCTCTCGCTCTCTCTTTCGCACTCTCTTTGCACATGGTTCACATGGTTCACATGGTTCTGTTTTCTCACCAACACATATTTGCCTACACAATGTACCAGGGAACAAATCCCTGGTTGCCCTCAGTCGTTTTGCGCGCTGGCTCCCAATGGAACGTTGGATTAAAAAGACTAGAACTTGTATAACCAAATATATGACATAACTTAGTATTAGTGAATGGGGGAGGGGGGAGGATGAGGTGTGTGTGTGTGTGTGTGTGTGTGTGTGTGTGTGTGTGTGTGTGTGTGTGTGTGTGTGTGGTGTGTCTGTGTGTCTGTGTATGTGTGAGGGGACACGGAGGTGTTCATAATGAGACTCCAATCACGAACTTGTGAATCTGTGGCGAGCTTTGTGACAGTGCGTTATTCAACGAGCCATATATCCACAGTGGCTTAGAAGAAAATTATCCTCCAGATCGCGTTTCCACACTAGGCGGACTCTCTGAGTCTGGATACACAGCAACGTAGTATCACAGCTTTCAGGAATGCTAGACTGGAAGGGCGTAAGCGAACCAAAGACGTGGAAGCATGCATCATATTATACACCACAGGAGACATCTTCCTTTGCGCCTTCTCTACAAGTCCAGTGTCTATGGCTGTCCAGGAATGGCATGGTCAGTTCTCGCATTCCTCACTTACCGTCTGATAGTGCATCGTGTTCTTCTGGAGCAGTGGAATACACGCTGCATTTGGTCTGCTTAATCAATCGTTTTATTTAAGTACTTAACTTCTTAATGAGCGAGCGTGCGAGCTTGTATGTGTGTGTGTGTGCGTGCGGGCGTGCGTGCGTGCGCGCGTGCGTGCGTGCGTGCGTGTGTGTGTGTGTGTGTGTGTGTGTGTGTGTGTGTGTGATTGCAGACAAATGTGGTATGTGCGCGCGCGCGTGCGCGTGTGTGTGTGTACATCAGATTGTGTAATAGGTTCAGTGATTTAGTGGTTGAGTGAGCGCACGTACGGTAGTGCTCGCGAGAGCGCATGTATGTTTATGTGGAGTCATGGAGAGAGAGAGTGTGTGTGAGAGAGAGAGAGAGAGAGAGAGAGAGAGAGAGAGAGAGAGAGAGAGAGAGAGAGAGAGAGAGAGAGAGATACACAGAGAGAAACACAGAGAGAGGCAGAGAGAAAACCAAGGGAATGGGGACACACACACACACACACACACACACACACACACACACACACACACACACACACACACACACACACACACACACACACACACACTCACACACATACACGCACACACACACACATACACGCACACACACTCACACACACACACATGTGCACGTGCGCGCGCAGACTCGCGCATGATCTCACAAGCCAACAAAAATCACAAAAATAAAGAGAAGAAAAATGACATAAACACAGTCATTTTTGCTACAATCTTTTATTCCATATACAATGAAAGCATACATCCAAGAGAAACCCCCAAAAAAAAATATCGGGCATTCGTCAAGCCCTGCAGCCTGGACAAAATAGCGGGGTCACCGCATTGCACTTTATGTCATACTGAAAACAGTCTGTAAATGAGTATAGATTGAACCACGCGCATTTCATTTCCTGGAGAAACTTCTGTTCTTTGCGGGGATTGGAGGAATGGGGGAACGGGGGGTGGGAAGAGGGATAAAAATTGTTTGGACAGGGCTATGTTGGTCCCTCCCCATGCCCACTCCCTCCAAAAATGGAGACCATTCTCGTTGGAATCATGTTGGGCCATGCTTTATTGCGACTACTGACAAGCTAATCGATTGAAGAATGCTTCTGAAGTTTACAGAGCTGTCTCCGTCTACGGCCAGTAGTTCTAAGTGGTTCAAACGGTCCACGAGTAGCTAAACAACGTTGGTAGACAATGACCTTCTTGCTGGACTGGCAACGGCCATTGGTCCAGCAAGAATTGGGCGGACATCCATTGGGCGGATGTCCCGAATAAACGAGGCTCGGAAATACTGGTCATGGGGGACAACTTGCTTTGAAAGGCTGAACAGTCCAAGTGAAGACTGCTCATGTTGATGGAATGTCTCTGTCACAGTCTTATCCAGGTTGCTTTACCTTAAATGGGCGGGGAGGGGGGGGGGGGGGGGGGGGGGGGCGCCACAGGGGGCTGTCTATTTGTTCAATGACATCATCTCCAACAACACGGCTTCTCACCATTAAGGCAGAGGGCTTTGCAAGGCCTGAACATCAAGCCAGCAGCACAGCAGGGAAAAGGCACAGTGCACGTGTTTCAGCCACGTGCTCTTCCATTCAAGATCAGAAACAGTAGTTTGTTTGTCCTTCCACCGAATTCTTCCAGTACATATCTGTCGAGAAGGACTCCAGAATCACCTGTACCGAAACACGTGATATAATGAATATCACACAGGAAAATATTACTCGCATTCTGCACGACTGCCTGGCCATGAGAAAATGTTGCAAAAGTCGGGTACCCTACAACCTGAGTGACGGGAAGATGAAGGGAGGGGGGGGGGGGGGGGGAGGAAAAACAGAATGGGTGGACTGGTGCATCTGTATACTACGAAAATCTGACAGATAGACGTCTCACCGGTATGACCTCTAGACGAACCAACAGACAGTAGTTTGGGTCTTCTCAAGTGAGAACATCAAAAGAAACAAGTGGGGTTCAAAACAAGCGGCTGTAAGTTTCCTCACACGATCCAGCCATGTGGTCACTACCACAGCACGGTTTGAGGACAGAGAAACGATCACAGGCGGCTGGAATATCAGCCCCTCTTTGCGTTCAGTCTTTCACGCCCGGCACAAACCGCTTCCCCAAGGGATGTTTGCGGTGAAGTAATCCAGCAAGACAGTGCCAGCACACACACACGGCAGCTGCAGCACGCCAAAACTAACGTCCAGCTGGTCACATTCCCACTACATTACCCCGTCATAGCCCATGTGACTGGTTCTTGCTCTCTCTCTTCAAGCGACAGTTGAAAGGAACACGGTTTCAAAAGAGTTGAAGATAAGCAGAGCAATCTTGGAGAGCGTCACCTTTGGCCTACCCAAGTCAACATTACTTGGTGTCAAGGCCAGTTTGTTTGGGAGGATGGTAAAGTGTGTGCGGGCTGAAGGGAATACATAAAAAAGCTCACGACAGTCGTATTATTTTAAGTGTGTTCTGGAAAGCAGGTTGCAAGACTTAACAAATGACCCTCGTCCCAAACCAGCTTTTTTGTAACCACATCCACGCCTGAAAGTAAACTGTTTACAAAACCAACACTGTGCATAAAACCACCACTGTGTACACAATCACAGCAAACAGGTGAAATGATTGCCAGCTGGCTTTTTATTTATGGTAGGAAAGAAACTGTCTGGACGGATTTAGCTTCTATTCTCACTCTCATCTCTAACTTCAGGTAAGCTTAAATAACTGGAGCTGAAATTCAGCGAGTGATGTAGCAACAGAAATTGACGAGAGGGATGCAGAAGATCGGTGGGGGTAGGGATTATTCTTCTTCAAATAACAGCCTGATGCAAAAGGCTTTACAATGGCATTAGTATCTTCACACACACAAAAAAAATTAACCAAAATTTATTTAGGACTACATAAGATCGGCAACAGTTTTCTTCATACATCAGAAAACTGCACATACAAGCAAAATACCTCAAGACAGCATGAATGAAATCTCAACAGATTTGAACGGTAGTGTAAAGTTTCATAACCATACAGTGCCAGTCAGTGAGATAGAAAACTAAAAGAAAATATCAGCTCATAAAAGAAGGTACTAAAAGAAGGAGGAAACGTGGCATGAAACAGCAAAGCACATTGCACCAAGGGAGGAAAAAACAGGGAAAGAACAATACAACAGCTGATCGATGCGTTAGGCTGTCTTAAGGATTTTGGCTAGATTTTGACTCGGACCCACATTCTTGCAAGCTTGAGTTTCTCAGTTTACATTACTGGGCCTGTTGTCCGACTTACTGGACCTGTTGTCCACTTACTGGACCTGTTGTTCGCCTTACTGGACCTGTTGTCCGCATCACTGGACCTGTTGTCCACATGACTGGACCTGTTGTCCACTTACTGGATCTGTTGTCCACTTACTGGACCTGTTGTTCGCCTTACTGGACCTGTTGTCCACATTACTGGACCCGTTGGAGACAGATGGAGAGGGGAGGTTGCGTCTGCGGTCCTTAGGTTTCCCCAATAAATATTTCTACAGTTATGGGCCTGAGCTGAGGTGTGGTGTCCACTTACTGGACCTGTTGTTCCCTTACTGGACACACACACACACACACACACACACACACACACACACACACACACGAGCATGCATGCATGCACACACACTACTCACACTCGCACACACACACACACACACACACACACACACACACACACACACACACACACACCACGAGCATGCATACGCACGCATGCACACACACACACACACACACACACACACACACACACACACACACACACGCATGCATAATCATATCCACTGCTTACCATCAATAGACATTGCTAAAGTGCCTTCTGGTCTGGAAAACGAATCACCTTGATCTAATGTTTAAAGTTAACAGAAACAGAATAACGAAAATCATCTTCGTTGCTGAACACAAAAATGCATAAGAAGGTTATATGGACGAATGGAAACTGCCGAATAACAATGATCTCATTTAAATGGACAAATCCACACCCTCTGATTATGAGAAAAAAGCAAACAAACAAACACAAAAAAACAAGTAATAAACGAACAGACAAACACGGATGCACACAATGCTATCAGGTCATAATTTCCTCCTCGAACCTAACTGGCTTGTACACAACAGTGACAAAATCCACAATCAATGTGAGGTCGCAGTTTTCCTGAACCTGACTGGCTTAAAACAATGCAGTGACGAAGTCCATGGTGTATATCTTGTACATGACATCAATAATAACAATCTAAATACGCATGATTCTCGATATGTGATTATAGTAAAGAAAGAGAGAGAGAGAGAGAGAGAGAGAGAGAGAGAGAGAGAGAGAGAGAGAGAGAGAGAGAGAGAGAGAGACAGACAGACAGACAGACAGAGAGAGAGGCATGCATGTGCATGCATTCATCTACCCAACTACACACATGCATTTGTAGGCGTACGTTACAGGTGCATGCATTTATGAAAGCTGTGTGAGCTAAAAGAAAGCGATTTAAGATGACTGCTATGATACGAATTACATAACCAGTCAGGATAATCGTCCGTGTCGCGGTCGACCATTCAACGAAACCGAAAAATCAACCGGTACGGAAAAAAACAAAGGCTTACCTCTTTTCTGAAAATATAACTTGTTGTAAGTCAGTCAGTGTGTTTGCAACGTACTTGGTTTGAAAACGTGTCACATTTGGCGCTTTTTTGCTCTAGAGCATTTACAACACAAAACTGGCACTTCTTCTGATGTGAAACAACACATAGAAACTGATAACACAACCTGAAAGACTGCTTCTGTTTGTTCAAACTTGTACCAGGAAGTCACACTTTGGTCTACACCAAGAGGGGGTGGACTCGTCAGGGGTAGTAACTCTGGCACACATATGCGTGGGCACGCACTTGAAGAGAGAGACAGAGAGAGAGACACTTGACACTTGACACTTGACGCGCGTTAACGCCGCGCCATTTATTGTGGGGCCAAAGGTCCATTCACAAAGAGTTTGCAGCGTCAGTTTCAATTTTATAGAACAAAATAAACCATTCTACAAACGCAAGACAAAATATAACAATACTATTCTATTAACTCCAGTGTCACCATCTATCAGTTTAATCAAAGCATCTGTTCATTTCGACCAAACTAATAAGTCAACATATAATTCTGTGTATATATACACATACATGATCTGATTTGGGATTTCTCTGCCATCTTGAAACAGGTTAGTACATTTCCTATTTTCCTTTTGCTCGTGTGATGTTACTTAATATTTGTTGTTACGTTCCACATTGGACTTACTCGTCTTCTTTATTATGTAGTAAGTTACGTTAGGACAGACAGGATTTTACCTCTACTATCATCGACAGCAAGTGAAACTTCCATGAAAGCTGTTTCAACCTCAAAACAATAATCGGATTCATTTTTGCGTGATGATAATAGTTCTACTTGGGACGGAGTCCCTTCGAGCGAGCGTAGAACTGTAGTGGGTCAAACTAGATCTATGTGGTTGAAGCGAGCCACTCACTACACGAGAGCGGCACACCGTCGCTCGTCGTCGCGCGAAAGAAGACGCAGCGGGGCCACGCAGAAAAGACTTGACCTTTGTTAATCGCTCTAAAGTTAGCTATTGACCCAGATTCTCAAAAAAAAAAAAAAAAAAAAAAAAAAAAAAAAAAACACCTCTTCTTTACATACACGCGTCACAATAAGTATGTATATTTAACTGCAATATGTTGAACACACAGGGTTTGTACTAAATAATATCACTCTACGCGAAAACTGGTCAACACTCATTTTTGTTCACCTCTAATACTTATAAAACTTGTACATGTATGTATAATAACACACAGTATCCAATTTGCAGCACATTCAATCTAATCCTGTTTTATTTCATTTTTGTTCCTTTCCATCTCCTCTCTATATCTTATATGTATTATTTATTAAATTTTCTATTCATTTTATACAAAAAAAAAAACAAACAAACAAACAAAATCCTATCTCTATCTTTCCTCCTTTCTAATTTCCATGTGTTTAACAAGTCAGTTTTAACCTGTAGGCCACATTGCCAGCCCTTGAGCTTTAATCCTTATAACTGACTTTCTCTGAATTTGAGAGCATAAAAGATGTACATTGCTACATCCCGCATGATTCTGTATTTTTGTTTTGTAGTATATTATCTAATCTGATCATGTTCAAATTGTTAAAATGTTTAATTATGTATTTCACTCTTAATTGGTTATAAGTTGGACATGCTGTTAAAAAGTGCATTTCTGTTTCATCTACAGGACAAAAGGGGCAAGTTGCAATCACCAAACTATCAGTGTATTTCCTATTGATGTGTAATCATTTATTCCAAGTCTCATTTTTGTTAATGCTTTCCTAAATTTAGTTATAGTAATTTGATGCAGATATTCTTCTGTTTGATGCAAGGTTTTGAATGCATAGTATGTTGTGAATCTCTCGCTGTTTGTTATTTTCTCATGCCAGGTTTGTTTATAACAATCTATAATTCTTTGTTTTAACTCCTTTATAAAACCATGTTCATTACTTACCCCTTCATTTATCCATACCTCTGAGAAACCATACCTATCCAGACATCCTTTTATTCCTAGAGCCCAGTTTTGTGTTTTAGTTACTTCTATTTTTTTCCCTTTCATATGCTTCGTTTGGAATCCTATCAGGTGGCATATTTACTAAACGGAGCCAGTATCTAATTGCTTTTATTGTACTATCTATATATAATGGGTATCTGCCTAACTCTCCATACACTAGATTATTTGGTGTTTTCTTTCCTACCCCTAAATATTTTTTACATGCAAGTAGGTGTACATTTTCTACTGCTGAATACATAGTTAATCCCCATACCTCAGCTGCATATAGTAATACATTTGGGTATCAAATAATTTAAAATAGATATTCATGTCTATATGTCCTAAACTGTACATGGTTTTCATTATTTCAATCACCTTACCTTTAGCTCTACCTGCATATTCTGAGAGGGAGATATCTGCCGAGAGTTTGGTTGTCAATGTATAACCCAAATATTTATAGCTATTTACAACTTCTTTTTCTTCACCTTTATAATACCATTCTCTGCTCTTCCTAAGTATCCTCCTTTCCTGAATACCATGACTTTTGTTTTTTGTAGATTCACTGTTAAGCCTATTTGATCAGAGGTCTCTTGGAGATTTTTAAGTTGATTTGTAATCCTGATGGAGTTGTTGATATTAGTGCTATATCATCAGCAAAGAGTAATAGGAATAGTTCCTCAGTTCCTGGTGGTAGAAATTGGTAGCCATGTCTTCCTCTCAATGTTACCTTTTCTGCCACTTCTGTTATCAAAAGGGAAAAAATTAAAGGAGATAGTAAGCACCCTTGTTTCACTCCTTGAGGACAGTCGAAGAATTCTGTCAGTTCATTCCCATGTCTCACACATGCCTGAACTGTTCTGTACATTCCTTTTAACATGTTTAACATTTTAGTAGATATTTTATGTTTCTTTAGGATTTCCCATAGCTTGTCTCTGTTGACTGTATCGAACGCTTTTTGATAGTCAATAAATGCTACATATAATTTGCTTTCTTCTGCCATACAAGCAATTACTTATCATTGATACCAAAGTGTAAATATGGTCTATGGTAGAGAAGTTTTTTTCTAAATCCTGCTTGCTCTTTGCTTATTTTGTTCTCTTCCTCTGCCCAGTTGTATATCTTCTATTTATTATAGCTGTGAAGATTTTTCCTTAAGATGCATAATAGGGAAATACCTCTATAATTTCCTGGAGTTTGTTTATCACCTTTTTTTAAAAGAGGCACTATTACAGCTTTTGTCCATTCTATAGGAAAATAACTATCCTCAAATATCTTATTAAATAATTTTATTAGAAATGGGGTTATGTGTTGTTCTGTGGTTTTAAAAAAAATCAGGTGGTATTCCGTCTAGTCCAGATGCTTTACCTTTTTTCAATTTCTTTATTGCTAGACTTATTTCAGTATAGTTATTTCTTCATCTAATTCTTGTATATGGATTTCCTCTTCCTCGACGTCAATGTTTTGTTGCATCCTTTCATTGTTGGTTTGCTCTTCAAGTAACTGCGGATTGAAAACACTTTCGAAGTGTTCTTGCCACTGTGTCATACTTATTGATGGTAGTGTAATCATTTTCTTTTTAGTGCTTTTTATAATGTTCCAAAACATCTTACTTTCCTTTTGGTTTTGTATGAGTGCCTCATATGTTTGTTTACTATATTGTTTTTTCTTCTTCTCTCTGATTGTTTCTTTATATATTGTTCTTTTGTTTTCATATGACTCCTTTCTTACTTCATACAAAATTGGGTTTTTGAATCTGTTGGTATGCGTCAGTGTACATAATGCGTGTCTAGCATCTTTTTTCTTGGCTTTACATTCCTTATCATACCATCCATTTGTTTATTTTGTTATCCCCTCCTATGCTAATATTTACATACATACTTTTACCAGCCTCTTTTAATAGTTTATTGAAATTTTCTATGTTTAAATCTATATCAGTGTCTATCCCGTCTGTAATCTGTTTTTAGTAGCGTTTTAAATCTCTCTGTTTCCATATGCTGTATGTATTCATGTTGTTTTGCTGGGTCCCATCTAATTTTCTTTACAACTTTTCTCTTAGCTTTGTCTTCCTGGGGGACTGGCAATGTGCTCTGCATTACCATACTGACTGGCAAATGATGAGATTCAATTCTTTCATGAATAACACAATTTTTTATTACCAATCAACTCAAATGAACATACATAATAGTCAATTGTACTATTCCCTCTATCAGAATAGAATGTGTATGCACCGTCAAAGTTCTGTGCACTTAGTCCATTTAGAGGAGTTAATTTAAATGTTATACAAAATTCTATTAATTTTTTACCAAACCATTTGTAACAGAGTCCATTGACCTTCATGCACACACATCCTGATCATTGTTTGATAAGTCATCATCATCGTTAACACTCAGACCCCAATCCCCTATACGTGCATTGAAGTCTCCTCCAATAATATAGAAAGTCATTTCGTTGCTCTATTAATGTTAGTAAATATTGCTCTAGTAGTTCTAAGGTACATGTATAGTCCTTATCAAAATAGAAACGGCTATCTACTGGGTGTATATATATCCCAAAAAACATAATATCCTTCCCACAGTTTAACAGATTTTCAGATATACGTATATAATACATGTTTTATCCCCGTGCTTATTAACTGGACATAGTCAGACATTTCTTTTTTAATTAACATAACAACCCCGCCTGAAGGTCTGCCCATTTTGGTAAATTTTACAGCTGGACAATGGGTATATAAAAAATCTGAGAATTTTACTTCAAAAATCAAATGATTCCAATGTAAAAGTTTCACTCAGACAGCAGATATCAAATGATGAAATATATTCTAAAAAATCTGGGTCAGTTAATTTCTCGAGCAGACCCTCTACGTTCCAGCAACCAAAATACAGCTTTTGCTTACCTTCTTACTTTCATCCTTGCTCAAGTTTCCACTTTCATCCTCGTCTCATTTTCACTCACACTTGTCTCATTCATTTTTATCTCATTTACCGTGTGTTGTCTCACAATCCCATCTTTTCTAGCATTGTCATTTAACTTGTACTCTGTGTGTTGACTTGTAGTGGTATTATTCCTTGAATTTTGTGAGTGACCTTGGCCTAATTTTCATATTTTCTCCTTTTTCTTTTCTTTCCTTCCGGTCTTTCTTCGTTGATTGAGAACGTGTGTATCCATGTGAGTGTGATTGTTTGTTTGTTATTCTTGAAGTGTTTGTATCAGATCTTAATGCTGTTTTTTCCTGATGGATGTTGTTTGGATTTAGTTTTCCCCCCTTGTTTGATTGACCTCCTTCACTATCAGAATATACTATGCCTGTGTGTGAGTATAGTTTCTTCATTGTAGATTGTCGTGTATTCGATGGTTGTCGTACCCTTATCTTATCGTCTTTTGTAGTCATATATCTTCTTTTCCTTTATTGGTGGTTTTATGTGTTAGGCTATCATCTGTCTTTCCCTTCTCTATGTGTAAAGATAAATCGCACCGTGAATGAGGTGTAGTCGGAGATTGTGTCACAATCTCTGCCTCAGTCATGCATGCTGTGTTTGTCCCTAAGCTATCTCCTTGAATACTCCAGATACTGTCCAATTGATTGCTATTTTCATCCTGCGCACAAGCCTGTGTGTGTACTAGAAGGTGTGAGGCATCTGATTAGAGTTGCCTTGACCTGATTCTGAGGGTGAGGAAATGCCTGTATTTTGGCCTATACTGACATCAGTGTTGTTTGCCTCATATGTTTTCCCCGTGCCACTTTTTTTCTGCTACACCCCTTTTCGCACTTTCGCTTACTGTCTTGTTTCCTGTTTTCCTTTCACCATTCACTCTTTCTTTCCTTTCACTCTCTTTTTTCTTCTCTTCACTTACTCTCTGTTTCTCAGACCTGTTTTCATGATTTTCTGTTCACTCTCTCTTCGTCCATAAGATCCCCCCCAAATGACAAAAACTCATGATCACTGCCCCATTCATTTCCTTCTGCACTTTCATCTCTCTCAACTCCATTTTCTCCCCCATTCACTCCTTTCGCACTTTTTTCTTACTCATCATCTCTTCAACCTGTTCTTTCACTCTATTTCTATCTTCCTCTCTTTCTTTCCTCCAGTCTTCTCCTTTTCTCTCATCCCTCATCCCTCTCACTCTCATCCTCCAGTCATCAAAATTTCTAACACCACTTGCACTATAATCGCTTTCATTCCTTCCTCTCTGTAACCATTGTCCATTTGTGCCAGATTGTTTTCTGGAAGTATTTTCATATCTGTAGTCCTCTTGCTGCTGGTGCTGTCTATATTGTTCATGCTGGCTGTCATTCTGTTCTACTCGTGGTCTGTATTCTTCTCTTACGTACAGTTTCCCCCCCCCACATAGTACCCCGACTTGCCTTGTGCCCTTAGATCACGTAGTTGGTCAGCTTGGCGTTTCGTCCTGTCTTGGGACACTCGTATGCCATCCTTCTTCATCTTCTCGCGCGCCTCTCGGTTCTGTAGAATCTTCATGGCGTCTCCCCACCTGAGGAAACGCACGATCACAGGTCTGGGTCTCTCTGCGGAAGGGTCTCTGGTTTGCCTAGCCTA
>JADBJO010004384.1:85355-97855 GCA_016801955.1 Conus betulinus | reverse complement strand
ATCCTCTGCCATGTCGAATTTGTGCCTTGTTCTGGGCCTTGCTGAGTTTGTGCCATATGTTGTGCATTATCGAGCTTGTAGCTATTCCTGCGTCACGTATGCAGATTGAGTCTGTGCCTTAACCGGTGCCTCATTGAATATGTGCTTTATCCTGTGTAAAATAAAGTCTGCGCCTTTATGCAGTGCCTCACTCAATCTGTGCCTTTTTTGTGTCTCATAGAATCTGTGTCTTGTCATGTGTAACATTCTATCTCTGCCTTATACCATATCTCATTAGGTGTGTTCCTTTTGTTGTGTCTTTTTGAATTTGTGTTCATTCTGCGCCATATTGGATCTGTCTTATCCTGTCCCATATCAAATCTGGACCTTGTCCTGTGCCTTATTGAGTTTAAGCCTTCTCCTGCGTACTATTGAGTCTGAGTCTTATCCTGTGCATTATCTTGTTCCTGACTAAGTCTCTGCCTTTCTTTTCAGTCTGTTTTTTGTGCTGTATATTTTATAAGGTCTGTATCTTACGACTTATTGAATATGTACTGTATCCGGTATTTTATTGATCCTTTGACTTACTCAGCGTGTGATTGTCTGTTCTTTATCCCTTACCTATCAACATCTGTACTATACCGAGTCTTAACCATACGGAGTTTAAGCCTGATAGTATATGCATATAATGCAGTGCATCCCTAATCCACTCTCAACAGATTTTCACATAACAGATTAACTCACTGACAGATTTCAAAGTCGACAGATCACTGCATTAATTTGTCAAGTCATATGCTATGGTGATACCTATTAACCAGCATAAATCTAGAGACTCTCCCATCTGCAACCCTGCACACCCACACCCCCCTCCCTCACTCACTTCCTCGCCTCTTTACTTCTGACCCATTTTTCTTCGCCAAAAGGAAACTAAAAGTTGGCAGCATTTCATTTGAGAAAATAAGAAAGCCGAATCCAGGAAAAAAACGAAACCGAAAGTTAACAATGCTAGCTAGCTGTAAGGCGTTGGTTTTCGTTTCCTGAAACGATAAAAAGATCTCTGACTGTGTAAATGATCTGCGAGGTAATAGAACCCTACTTCACCTGTTTTGTTTGTTTTGTTTTGTTTTGTTTTTTTTTTTTTTTTATCGCCAACTGTTGCTCTGTGAGATGGTGGCAGTTATAAAAATAGTGCACGGCTGTTAAATGTTGTACCCACTTTCTTAATTCTCATTAATGTGTTTCGTTCAAGATCCGTCTATGAATAGTCTCTCTCACAGCAGCGCAAATTATGCGTGGATTCAACTGGTCAGTTTGATCAGTGGTCATTTCAGAACGTATGTGCTCGTTGTGACTAGCGCACACATGAATTTGTGGTCAGTCAGCAAGAGAACGGATATATGACCAGTGACAAATCATACTTGCTGATTAGCAGTCAGTTTGGCTAATTAACCCACTTTTCCTGACGGTTAGATTCTCCATAAATATCTTAATTTCATTTTTTAGTGCGTTTGCACTCAATAAAATGACAAACCATCTAAATGTACTGCCAGTCTCGACGCACAAGGTCGGACCGGTAAGATCAGGAACTTAGAACAGTAAAAATGAAATGTTGGGCTTAATTCTAAGGTATTGGCAATCCTGTTTTTACTTTGTGAACAATCATTTGCTAAATTTGACATAAAACGCAGTAGCAGATCACTCTCATATAAAAAGAAAAACCTGTCCCCTTGGAGAGGTTTGGCAACATACGGCATAACCCATGTCTTCTCTCTCTCTCTCTCTCTCTCTCTCTCTCTCTCTCTCATATGGTTCTGTTTTCTCACCAACACCTCTTTCTGATCACACGTAGGCTACTGGGTATACGAGTCCTGGTCCTTTTAACCAGTGTTCCATACGGAGCTGGCGCGGAAAACAACTCACGCCCACGAGGGAGTTGTTCCTTAGCAAAGTTGAGCAGGCAAACAATATGTGTTGGTGAGAAAACAGAACCATGTGCAGAGAAAGAGAGTACTGTCTGCATGAGAGCACGCGCGCGCGCGCGCACGTATGAATGTGTGTGTGTGTGTGTGTGTGTGTGTGTGTGTGTGTGTGTGTGTGTGTGTGTATGTGTGTGTGTGTGTGTGTGTGTGTGTGTGTGTGTGTGTGTGTGTGTGCGTGAGTGGGGGTGTATCCGTTTGTGTAGCAGATTCAGTGAGTTAGTGGTTGAGTGTGAGCATGTGCGAGTGTGCTCGCGAGAGCGCATGGATGTGTATGTTGGAGTCATGAGAGAGAGAGAGAGAGAGAGAGAGAGAGAGAGAGAGAGAGAGAGAGAGAGAGAGAGAGAGAGAGAGAGAGAGTCAGAGGGAGTGGGGGGAAAAACACACACACACACACACACACACACACACACACACACACACACACGCATACACGTAGACACAAAAACACACACACACACAGACACACACACACACACACACACACACACACACACACACACACGCATACACGTAGACACAAACACAGACACAGACACACACACACACACACACACACACACACACACACGCACGCACGCACGCACTCACGCACACACACACACACACACACACACACACACACACACACACACACACACACACACACACACACACACACACACACACACACACACACACACACACACACACACATACACACACACACATGCACGCACGCAGGCGCGCACTTACTCACGCACGCACGCACGCACGCACACACACACACACACACACACACACACACACACACACACATACACATACACACACACACACACACACACACACACACACACACACACACACACACACACACACATAAACTCCCGGAAGCTCTTTTGCAGCCAACAAAATCACAAAGATAAAAAAGAATGAAAAGCACAGAAACACAAAAAGCTTAGCTACAATCTGTCTTTTATTCCATATGCAATGAAAGCATACATTCAAGAGAAACCGTATATATGTACAGGAATCCCCAGGATAATAATGCCGGGACATTCGTCAAGTCCTGCAGCCTGGAAAAAAATAATGGGTGACCGCTTTGTACTTTGTGTCATATTGAAGAACAGTCTCTAAATACGTCTGTTTAAATAAAACGCCTTCATTTCATTTCCTGGAGAAAAACTCAGTTCTTTGCGGGGATGGGGTGGGGGGGGGGGAAAAAAATGTTCGGTAACGGCTAAGTCGGGTACTCTGTAACCTGAGTGAGGGGAAGAGGGGGAGGGGGAACAGAGTGAGGTTGACTGGTACACCTGTATACTACGAAAATCTGACAGAGGGAAGTCGCACCAATATGACCTCTAGACAAAGCAACAGACGGTAGTATGGGTCTTCTCAAGTGAGAGCCCACTCGTGAAATTCAAAAGAAACAGCAGTCTTTTTAAAAAATAAAAAACGGCGGTAAGTTTCCTCACATGATCCGGCCAGGCCTTTCAGACATGGCCAAACGTATGTTTGCCGTGAAGTAATCTAGCAAGACAGTGCCAGCACGCACACACAGCAGCTGCAACACGTCAAAAACAACGTCCAGCTGGTCACATTCCCGCTACATTACCCCGTCGTAGCCCTAGTGACTGGTTCTTGTTCTCTCTCTTCAGGCGACCGCTGAAAGGAACACCGTTTCAAAAGAGCTGAAGATAATCGGAGCATTCTACAAGGGTGTCGCTTTTGACTTATCCAAGTCAACATTACTCGGTGTCATGGCTAATTTGTTAGAGAGGATGGTAAAGTGTGTGAGGGCTGAAGGGAATACATGAAGAAAGCCTACAGCAGTCGTATCATTCTAAGTGTTCTTGGAATGCCAGGTTGCAAGACTTAAAGAATGACCCTCGTACCAAACCAGCTTTTTTTTAAAAATCACATCCACGTCTGAAAGTAAACCACGTACAAACCAGCACTGTGCATAAAACCACCATCGTACACAAAATGATAGCAAACAAGCGAAAGTGATTGCTGGCTGGCTTTTTTTAAAGGAAAGAAACTGTCTCCTGAGGAACCATTTAAAAATGACTCCCAATAAGCTACGAGTTTCACCTCAGAGAGATTCTTTTCTGTAGCATTTTTCAATATCTACCAACCACAGCTGACAGTCTGTTTCAGTAACATTCATCAGCTGCAAATTCCATTCGGCAATCTGCTATGAAAACTTCATCAGATAGCGACCCCCATCTCACAGTCTATTTTAATAATTTGCATTATATATCATCTCCATATCATAGTCTATTGAAATAACTTTCATTAGATATCAACTCTAATTCTCAGTCTGTTTTGATTACTTTCACTAGATATTAACTCAGTCTCACAGTTTATTGTAGCAAATCTCATTAGATATCAACTCCATCTTACAGTCTTCTTAAATCACTTTCATTAGATAGCAACTCCATCTCACAGTCTATTGAAATAACTTTCATTCGGCATCAATTCCAATGGAAGCGTACAGTGAATGAATAATTAGTTTGACAGAGCGAAAATTAATTTGTTGAACTAATTTGCACAATGCTTCAGTCTAAAACCGACACGAGAGGAAGGCGTAAATAGGTGAAGAGGTCTACATGATGAAGGAAAAGGTAAACCCACGAAGAACACGAATCAAACAAAAATATCAAATAAGATGAATGCATAATATTGTGACACATTAAACATAATTTCCATTCATATTACCTAATCCTATGTACACAACTATTAAAACATGATTGAACAAAAAATAAAAAACATAACTGAACTACCAGAGGACGAACATACAAACGTATTGGGTGTCTAAAATGTTATACAGAGAATGTGCTTCACATCTGCAATTTACATTAGAAATGAAATTAAACAATCAGTGGAAACCTTGTATAAATATGAAAATGCAAACAGTTCCTTACTAATCTGGTAAAATTATACAGTCAGTACCTGACTAGCCTGGTGATGATTACATACCACTAGTGCCATAAAAGATGTCTAATCTGATGAACTGTAACTGATGAACTACTAATTAGCCACGAAATCGTGAGAGTGCAATGCAGACATAACCTACTACTAAAGTGTAAACACTCAATGAATACCAAACCTAACGAAATGTAAGCACACAGTGGTACCTTACTAACTTCGTGCCAAGTGAACATGAAAACAATACTTCACTAATCCTGTGAAGTACGAAGTACGTTGTGGACAGTATATATATATATATATATATATATATATATATATATATATATATATATATATATATATATATTATTATAAAACTTAGTCGGATGTAACGTGCCGAGGTTTAGCAAATCTAGTTAAATTTAAACACACATCGCTTACATCACCAACAGCATTTTCAATATACACACTCATTTTTATAGCCTAAGGAAATGTGAACAAACAACAAATACCAGATCGGGTAAGCCGTAACCGTATAAAGAATAACCCACATTTTTTAAAATCTCACAATGGAATAAATACAGAAGCTAATGAAAGGGAGACATACAATGCATCCCTTTCAGACCAAATAAAATCTGAAAATACAATGAATACCCTGCATAGCTTGTGTTTTCCCAGTTAACCTGACAACAAGTGAAAATGGAATGAACACCTGGCCTATCGGAGTATAAAAATGCATTAAAATCATTCCTACTTGTAAAATGTCAACACACAAAGGCTATCTAACAAGCGAAATATGAACATCAAGTTCCTTACTAATGTAACAAAGTGTCTCATGTGTATGTTACTAAGCTACCTTTACTTATAAAAAGAGTATCAGTGCCTTACTAACCTGGTGGAACATAAACATCACAGTTCCGTTAATGACCATGTCTATCAAAGCTAATCGCATGAATATATGTGAGTTGTTTTTAAACCTGAAAAAAAAATGTAAACAGGGGGTACTTAACCAAGTCAATAAAATATAAACAAATGCGTTCGTACAGTCAGCGTCTTTCTAAACTAGTCCATCGTGAATATGTAACAAATATTTCATCATGTGAAAAATACGATGACGACCTATGTGACAACAGAAGAAAAAGAGAAACATGCAGGTTAAACCAAAACATGTTAACCATCAAAACTGTTGAAATACAATAATGCAACAAGCATCCATTGTTTTTTTTAAATGAAAATATACAAATTTTCCATCCGTTAAAATATAATTTTAAACTGAATAACAACATTGTTGTTGTACATATGACATGGTACATTTTGTCGTTGAAAGTCAAAAAGTGCTAACAATGTACATATGCTATATAAGCATACAACAAATATTTGACCTGCAAAACGCAAAATGCCCCGAAAAAGAAAGAGAGAGAGAGAGAGAGAGAGAGAGAGAGAGAGAGAGAGAGAGAGAGAGAGAGAGAGAGAGAGAGAGAGAGAGAGAAAGAAAAAAAACACTGTGCATAAAACCGCCGCCGTGTACAAAATCACAGCAAATAAGCGAACATGATTGCCAGCTGGCTTTTTATCTATGGTAGGAAAGAAACTGTCTGGATGGATTTATGTTTTATTTTCACCCTCATCTTTAACTTTAGGTAAGCTGAAATAACTGGAGCTGAAATTTGCAGAGTGTTGTAGCATCAGACGTTGACGAAAGGGATGGAGAACAGGGGTGGGGTAAGGGATTATTCTCCTCCAAATAACAACCTGATACAAAGGGCTTTACGTTGCCATTACTATCTTCACAAAAAAATCAACAGAATGTATTTAAGACTACATAAGATCGGCAACAGTTTTCTTCATACACCAGAACGCTGCACACACAAGCAAAATACCCTGAGACAGGATGTATGAAATCACTACAGATTTGAAGTGCAGTGTGTAAAATGTCATAGCCATACAATGCCAGACAGTGAGATAGACAAAAAAAGCTCATAAAAGAAGGCACTAAAAGGAGGAAACGTGGCATGAAACACAAAAGTGCATGGCACCACAGAAAAACAAACAAACAAACAAAACAGGGAAAGAACAATGCGACAGCTGATGCGTGAACGAAGCTGAAATTAAATACATTAGGATTCCTAATTATATTTTGACACGGACCCACTTTCTGGTAAGCTTGAGTTTTTCCCTCTACATTACTGGACCAGTTGTCCACCTTACTGGACCTGTTGTCCGAATAACTGGATCTGTTGTCTACCCTACTGGACCTGTTGTCCACTTATCGCACCTGTTGTCCACCTTACAGGACCTGTTGCCCACCTTACAGGACCTGTTCTCCACCTTACAGGACCTGTTGTCCGCCTTAATGGACCTGTGACCACCTTACAGGACCTGTTGTCCACCTTAATGACCTGTTGACCACCTTACTGGACATGTTCTCCGCCTTACTGGACCTGTTGACCACCTTACTGGACATGTTCTATGCCTTACTGGACCTGTTGTCCACCTTACTGGACCTGTTGTCTGCCTCACTGGACCTGTTGTCAACATTACCGGATCTGTTGTCTGCCTTACGGGACCTGTTGTCCACCTTACTGGACCTGCTGTCCAATTTACTGGAACTGTTGTCCGCCTTACTAAACATGTTGTCCACTTATTGGACCTGTTGTCCGCCTTACTGGACCTGTTGTCCACCTTAGTGGACCTGTTGTCCGCCTTACTGGACCTGTTGTCCGCCTTACAGGACTTGTTGTCAACCTCACCGGGCCTGTTGTCTAACTCACTGGACCCGTTGTCCACCTTACTGGACCTGTTGTCCACCTTACTGGACCTGTTGTCAATATTACTGGACCTGTGGTTCATCTCACTGGACCTGTTGTCCATATTACTGGACCTGTTGTAACCTTACTGGACCTGTTGTCCGCCTTACTGGACCTGTTGTCCCCGTTACTGGACATGTTGTCTGCCTTACTGGACCTGTTGCCCACTTTACTGGACGTGCAGTACGCCTTACTGGACCTATTGTCCACCTCACTGGACCTGTTGTCCACATTACTGGACCTGGTGTCCACCTTAATGGACCTGTTGTCCGCCTTACTGGACCTGTTGTACACCTAACTGGACCTGTTGTCCGCCTTACTGGGTTTGTTGTCCGCCTTACTGGGCCTGTTATCCGCTTTACTGGGCCTGTTGTTCGCCTTACTGGACCTGGTGTCCAATTTACTGGTACAGTTGTCCTCCTTACTGGACCTGGTGTCCACCTTACGTACCTGTTGATGGCCTTCTGGACCTGTTGTTGGCCTTACTGGACCTGTTGTCCGGCTTACTGGACCTGGTGTCCATCTTACTGGACCTGTTGTCCACCTTATTGGATCTGTTGTCTGCCTTACTGGACCTGTTGTCCGCCTTTCTGGACCTGTTGTCCGTCTCACTGGACCTTTGTATACCTTACTGGACCTGTTGTATACCTTACTGGACCTGGTGTCCGCCTTACTGGACCTGTTGTATACCTTACTGGACCTGTTGTCCGCCTTTCTGGACCTGTTGTCCGTCTCACTGGACCTGTTGTATACCTTACTGGACCTGTTGTATACCTTACTGGACCTGGTGTCCGCCTTACTGGACCTGTTGTATACCTTACTGGACCTGGTGTCCGCCTTACTGGACATGCTGTCTGCCTTACTGAACCTGTTTTAAGACGACTGGGGGGCAAGAGAATTGTTTACATCCTCACCATATCCTGGCCCAGTTGACGTTATCGCCAAAGCCTGCCCCTGTTCCAACAAGAGCTTGAAAAGGTATTGAAATATGTGAAAGCCACGAGTCTGGGTCTGAAAAGAACGAGAGCAAGGGTACTACCAAACATTGTCAAAGTATGTCCCACTGTGATAAATGGAAGCTTACAGTGAATAAAGAATTAGTTTGATAGAGCAAAAATTAACTTCTTCAACTAATTTACACAACACTTTTGTCTAAAAACGATACTAGAGGAAGGTACGAAAAGATGAAGAAGTCTACATAATGAAGGAATAGGTAAACTCGCGAAGAATACGAATCAAGCAAAAATATCAAAGTAAGATGAATGCATAAGACTGTGACACAGTAAATATATTTTCCATTCATGTTACCTAATCCTACGTACACAACTATCAAAACATGATTCAACAAAAAGTTAAAAAAACAAAAAAACACAACTGAACTACCAGAGGACCAACATACATACGTACTGAGTATCTAAAATGTTATACAGGGAATGTGCTACACATCTGCAGTTTACATTAGAAATGAAATTAAACAATCAGTGGAAACTTTGTAAAAATGTGAAAATGCAGTTCCTTACTAATCTGGTGAAATAATACAGTCAGAACCTTATCAGTCTGGTGATAATCACATTCCACCAGTACCAAAGTAGATTTCTAATCTGATGAACTGTAAACACACAACTTATTAGCCACGAAATCGTGAGAGTGCAATGCAGACATAACCTACCAAAGTGTAAACACTCAATGAATACCAAACCTAGCGAAATTTAAACACACAGTGATACCTTCTTAACTTCGTGCCAAGTGAACATGAAAACAATATTTCACTAATCCAGTGAAATATGTTGTGGACAGTATACATAACTAGATATAAATGTGCTAAGGTTTAGTAAATCTAGTTAAATTTAAAGACACATCCCCTATATCATCATGAGACATTTCAATGTACATACATATTTTACTAACCTACGGAAATGCGAACAAACACATAAGTACCAGATCGGGTAAGCCATAACCGTATTGAAATCTCCGAATATAATGAATACTGAAGCTAATGGAAGTGAGACATGCAATGCATCACTTTCAGACCAAACGAAATCTGACCATACATTGAATGCCAAGCAGACCTTAAATTTTCCCAGCTATCTGGTAACATTTGATAATCGAATGAATACCTGGCCTATTGGAGTATAAAAACGCACTAAAATCATTCTGACTTTGTAAAATGTAAACACACAGAGGCTATCTAGCCAAGTGAAATATAAACACCAAGTTCCTTACTAATGTAATAAAGTGTCTCATGTGTATGTCACCAAGCTACGCTTACTTTTGAAAAGAGTATCATTGCGTTACTAACCTAGAGAAGCCTAAACACAACATAGGTCCATTAATGACCACATCTATCAAAGCTAATAACATGAATCTATGTGAGTTCTTAACAAACCTACAAAAATGTAAAACAGTGAGTACCTAACCAAGTCAATAAAATGTAAACAAGTGCGTTACTTACTACGTAACCAAATTCAAATATACAGTGAACGTCTCTCTAAACTAGTCAGTTCTGAACATGAAACACATATTTTCAACAGGTGAAAAATACGATGACAACCTATGTGAAAACATAAAAGAACGAAAAACATTCAGGTCAAAGCAAACATGTTGACCATCAAAACTGTTGAAATATAAAAGTGCGAGAAGCATCCATTATTTTTAAAAATGAAAATACACAGAGGATGCATCATCCGTTCAAATGTAATTATAAACTGATAATAACATCGGTGATGTACATATGAAATGGGTAAATCCTTGAATGCCAAAAAGCGCTAACAATGTACATGTGATCTATAAGCACACAACAAATACTTGACCTGTACAACGCAAACATGCACTGAAAAAAGAAACCAATAAAACATACAAACAAAATAATATATATATATATATATATATATATATATATATATATATATATATATATATATGTGTGTGGTGTGTGTGTGTGTGTGTGTGTGTGTGTGTGTGTGTGTGTGTGTGTGTGTGCTGTTGGATTCTTTTTTGAACCCTTGGTGGTGAGAACACCACAGAATTATGTCTGTGGTGTGTCTCTATTTGACACAGGAGCAAAGACACAATCAGCCTTGTCTCCCTGATGAGTCCGATTCAGCGGACGAAAGGCCTCAGAGCAGGCAATACAAATAGATCTGCCTTCGAGAGGGATTACAATGGTTCCCTCATGCAGCTAGCAAAGGGTTTCTCATATTTATAATATATTCCCCCATTTTCTTCATCTTCATTTTCTTTCTAAAAGTTCAAATCTTTGCCAAGTCATTACTATAAGGACTGAAGAATTGTTAGCCTGCTTTTGTTTTCCCCCCCACTATGTAATTGTTCAGCATTATATTGTTTCGTCAATCAGTGGAAGATTGCATCTCTTAGGATATCCAAGTAAAGGCTGTCCTGCACAATTCTTAGCCACTGACAATGCTTGGGTTATTGAACAGCAAAACTGACCCCTCAGACTGTTCCATATCTTTTGATCTTCCTTACATCCTTGAATGGATCCTCAAGCAGAGGCACAAAGATTGTCCCCTACATTTTATACTGTTTGCATAATGCTTTTAGTTTTTTTTCTTCAGCAACTTTTTTTCCTCTCCACACTTTCGTTTTATTCCATTTACTATCCTTCTTTGGCTGCTTTGGGGGTGCTAATGGATTCTTTTTTGAACCCTTGGTGGTGAGAACACCACAGAATTATGACTGTGGTGTGTCTCTATTGACACCAGGAGCAAAGACACGATCATCCGTGTCTCCCTGATGAGTCCAATTCAGCAGACGAAAGGCCTCGGAGCTGGCAATACAAATAGATCTGCCTTCGAGAGGGATTACAATGGTTCCCTTGGGCGGCTAGCAAAGGGTTTCTCATATTTATAACATATTCCCCCATTTTCTTCATCTTCATTTATTTTCTAAAAGTTCAAATCTTTGCCAAGTCATTACTGTAATGACTGAAGAATTATTAGCCTGCGCTTGTTTTCCCCCCACTACTTAATTGTTCAGCATTATATATATATATATATATATATATATATATATATATATATATATATATATATATATCTTCAAGCATAGGCTCAAAAATTGTCCCCTACATTTTATTATGTTTGCATAATGCTTTTAGTTTTTCAACAACTTTTTTCCTCTCCACACTTTCGTTTTATTCCATTTTACTATCCTTTGCTGGCTGCTTTGGGGGTGCTATTGGATTCGTTTTTGAACCCTTGGTGGTGAGAACACCACAGAATTATGGACTGTGGTGTGTCTCTATTTGACACCAGGAGCACAGACACAATCAGCAGCGTGTGTCCCTGATGAGTCCGATCCAGAGGATGAAAGGCCTAGGAGCAGGCAGTACACATAGATCTGCCTTCGAGATGGGATTACGATGGTTCCCTCAGGCAGCTATTGAAGGGTTTCTCATATTTATAATATATTCCCCCATTTTCTTCATCTTCATTTTTTTTCTAAAAGTTCACATCTTTGCCAAGTCATTACTATAAGGACTGAAGTATTGTTAGCCTGCACTTGTTTTCCCCCACTATTATTTCATTGTTCAGCATTACATATATAAACGCACATAACATGAAGATAAAAACAAGAGACTCATGAAATTCTTCCCAATATTTCGACCAAAAACGGTCTCCCTCAGTGGACTTTGTCAAACACACAGTCGTACACAGGGGACATAATATATATATATATATATATATATATATATATATATATATACAATAAACTAATAAATTCCAAGGATAAGTAACCAAGCACCATTCCAGCAATTTACAAAGCAGCTTGGTATTGCAATGACTGCAAGAAATATTCAGTTATAAACAAAACTTGCTCTTAT
>JADBJO010004384.1:75355-80355 GCA_016801955.1 Conus betulinus | reverse complement strand
AAACGCATCCTGTTTTGTCTTGTTATATGTTTTTCTCTTTTCTTCGGCGGAATAGAAACAAATTGATGAGATGGGTATCGCTAATATCATAGTAGGTGGGGACTGGGAATTTGGTAATAAATCCTAACTTGGATTATTACAACTACAAGACAGTTAACAATCCAAAAGCACAAGAAACAGTACTTGAGATGATGAATGATCTCGAACTTGTAGATATTTGGAGAGAATTCAATCCGGAAGTCCTAAAACACACGTGGAGCAGACCACACCCCTTTACAGCAGAGTCGATCAGATTTTTTCTTGTTAACTGACAGTCGTATCAACAAGATAAAATATGTAGATATCCTTTATGGCTATAGAAGTAACCATCCTCTAATAACCATTCATTTCAACTCCAAAGTGGAAAATGTAAACACAACGTTTTGGAAATTTAACACAGCTTTACTAAAGGACAACAATTCTTAAATAAATGTCAGCGAACCGCCCAGAGAAACGTGAACAAACGAGTCACAAGACAAAAACACAACGCGTTTCGACCTCTTAGGTCTTCTTCAGGTGCAACAAACATGAAACAAATAACGAAAAATGCACTTAGCTTTGATCGCTTCTTCTGTGTTCAGTGCAAGAAAGAAGGCGTTGAAACGCGTTGTGGTTGTCTTGTGACTCGTTTGTCCACGTTTCTCTGGGCGGTTCGCTGACATTTATTTAAGATTTGTTTAGATTTCCGCCTGCAGTCGTTTCACTTTGCAACTAAAGGACAACAATTATGTAGAACTAATTAAAAAAACAATTGAAACATAAAACTTCAGTATGCAGTATCCCCATACTCACGGGGAAACATAAACGAGATTCCGATGGACGAAATTCAGTTTACAATAAGTGATCAACTGTTTTGGGATGTTTTAATTATGGAAATAAGAGCAAAAACACAGTAACTTTCGGCATAAAAAGAAAAAAAAAACCCAGAGAACTAAGGGAAGCAGTAAATCAAGGGAACTTCAAGAGAGAGAAAAGACGAACTGATACAGTTAAGAAAGGAGAAAATGGAAGGGATCCAAAGCAAGATGGGCATCAGAGGGGGAAAAGATATCAAAATATTTCTGCAAACTTGAGAAACGTCATTTTGTCAGCAAACAAATGTTAAAATCAGTAACATACCAAGGAAATAAAATAACAGAAACAGACAAAATATTAGATGCAACTAAGACCTATTATGGAAACTTATACAAAAAAGAAGTACAAAAAACATAGACACTGGCAGATATGCTGGAAATTTACCAAAGCTTGAAGAAGCTGAATCCAAACAATTAGATGGACAAATGACTAGACAATAAGCTTCAGAAGCACTGAAAGGAATGCAAAATGACAAGAGCCCTGATTCTGATGGGATGACGGTATCTTTTTTCAAATTTTTCTGGAAGGACATAGGAGACTTTGTCGTTCGATCGTTAAATGAAAGTTTTACAAAAGGAGAGCTGTCCATTACTCAGAGAGAAGGAATTATTACTTGCCTACCAAAAGGAGAAAAGCCAAAACAATATCTACAAAATTGGAGACCTATATCATTATTAATTGTGTCGTATAAATAGGATCAACATGTATAGCCAACCGAATAAAGTACATCCTACATAAATTGATAAAAGAATATCACACAGGTTTTAGTCAAGGAAGGCATATAGGAGACAATTTAAGAACAGCATACGACATCATATATATCGTAGAAAAAAAATAACCTTCCAGGTTTATTAGTGTCAATAGACTTTGAGAAAGCGTTCGATTCAATAAACTGGAAATACATGAATAAAGTCCTGAATATTTTTGGTTTTGGCAATGATACCTGTAAATGGATAACCACATTTTATAAAAAAAAATATAAAATCATATATCACGGTAAACGACAGGTATCTGGAAGCTTTGAAGTATAGGGAGGATGTCGTCATGGAGACCCTATTTCACCCTACCTTTTTGTTTTGTGTTCAGAAATTCTAGCTCACAAAATAAGAGAAGATGAAAGCATAAAAGGTATTACTCCATGACTCTGTTTTTTAAATAAATCAATTTGCAGATGACACGTCATTTCCACTGAACAGAGACAGGGAATCCTAAGAAAATCTTTTCAGAACTCTTGAGAAGTTTGAAAGAAATGCAGGACTAAAACTTCATTATGGAAAAACTGTTAATGTGGCTAGGTCAAAAGAAATATTCAGAGAACAAATACTTAAAAGAAAAAAAAAATGAAATGGAATCCCCTCAAATATAAACTCTTTAGGTATATGGTTCACGAATGACTTGTCAAACGTGACTGAGATTAATACAACGGACAAATAAGTAGAAGTGAAAAAAATTATTTAAAATTTGGTCCAAACGAATTTGCACTCCCCTTGGTAGAATTGCTGTACTTCAGTCTATCATACTCTCAAAACTTATATACTTATGGATTCTCCTCCCAAACCCTCCAGAAAAGATAATAACACAGCTACAAAAACTTGTGTTTCAAATTCATATGGGATAATAAACCATATAAGATAAAAAGAAAATATTCAGTTCATCACACGGAAAATGGTGGCCTAGGTATTCCTGAAATAGAAGTATTTATACAGGCCCTAAAATGACATGGATGAAAAAGATCTTCACAGGAACATTCAAATGGGAACAAAAATGCTCTTTATAGATTGTCCTGAGATAGAATCATTGGAGCAGTGTGGGCCTTTGAGATTACTTAAAAATAATTGTAACAAATTTTGGAAGGATGTGTTCACAGCTTATGCGAATTTCTGCAGACACGTGCCTGTAAAATAAGTACAAGAAGTATTAGCAGAACCCTTATATAACAACGACAAGTTTAGAATTGATAATAGTACATTTTTCTTTAGAAAATTGACACACAAAAGCATATTCCTAGTAAGAGATGTAGTTGATGAAAACGGATGCTTTTTAAGTTATAAAGCTTTCTGTGAAAAGTATACTATCAGTATAAACTATTAGGAATACATGAGTTGTGTTCAATCAGTTAAAAGCTTCTTTGCTGCAAAGAATATCAAAATAAAAGATAGCAAATGCAATGAAGAACAAACGCACAAAAATGATAACAAATGTTGATAAAAGGTACAAAAACTTTCTATGATGTTTTACCAGAGCCAATCATTAAAATGATATAATTGCTTTTGCAAACTGGGAGCAAATGCTAAATATTAATGTGGACTGGGATAGAACACTTAAACAAATAACACAAATAAATGGTATCAGATTACGGTGGTTCCAAATTAAATGTGTTATAATATTTTAGTTGACAACAATAGTTTGAAGAAAATGAGAATTACAAATTGTGACAAATGCACGTTTTGTAGAAATGAGAAAGATTTAGCCAGACATTATTTACGGTTCTGTGATGTTTCAAATGTTTTTTGGAGGGACCTGGGGATGATTTTAAGAGAGAAGTGCAAACAATGTTTCAGTTAAAATTCAACGTAGAACCAGTTTTGTTTGGGAATGATGACCAAACAAAAGCAGACGATGCTTTTGATCGGATTCATCTATTAGCAAATTACTTTATTTACAATGCAGGATAAATAAGATCAAACCAAATGTAGTACATTTTTGAGAGATTTGAAACACAATTATATAGTCGAAATATACATCTCTTTAAAAGAAATGAAGCTTGCAGATTTCTTTGAAAAGTGGTACCCTTACCCAGTGTATTCTTGATGATATACAGTGATAGACAATGATGTAAGGATGTATGCTTGTATACAAATGTGTCACTCTGAGCGTGCATTTTTTATGAATGCAATTACGTTAACACCAGCTTAGATCAGTTTGTTTCATGCTGCATTGTTCAAGGCTCAGTCTCACTGTACGATAATGTAATGTGTGTGTGTGTGTGAGTGTGTGTGTGTGTGTGTGTGTGTGTGTGTGTGTGTGTTTGTGTGTGTGTGTGTGTGTGTGTGATATATGAGTACATGTATAAATATATATGTTCATATGTGTATGTGTGTAAGTGTACTTTACAGTTATCTTTTGCTCCACTTTTCACAGTAGTAAGAAATATTTATGTATCATCAGTTTAATGTATGTATAAAAATCTCTGCGCACTGTCCTCTTTCTGCGCGTATGTATCTCTTCTGTTACGTGAATAAAGTGTGTGAGGAGAAAAACAACAACAACAACAACAAAACAAAACAAAACACGACGCGTTTCGACCTCTTTTGTCTCGTTCAGGCAGACAAACACACTCAAGACAATGAAAACAAAGAACGAACACCCATGGGAGAAGGGTTGTTCTTTCTTCGTTTTCATTCTCTTTGATGTTGTTTGTCTTGCTCTAACAAAAACAAAAGAGGTCAAAACGCATATTGTTTTGTCTTGTCATATGTTTTTTCTCTTTTATTCGGCGGAATAGTAATTTCTGTTTTTAAGCTGGTCTGTTCCAGTCTTTGGATGTGAGTATTCAATGGTTCTTCATCAGGAATATTGGGGAGACAGGCAGCTCGCATTGCCTAGAATCAGGCCTGTGAATGTCCATAAACTTTTCATTAGTTTTCTTTTACAATTTGCAACGTGGTATCCATTTTCCTGCTCCAAATTAATTTTGTGATAGCTAAAACTATCCGTACCATTGACTTACAGTTCGTGGCAAAGTGAACAACTTACCGATGATGTCTTCATACGAATGCACTGGATAGAGATGTAACAGGAATTTCACCATTGCGTCGTACTTCATCTTCAGACACTCGTTGCTCTTCAATTCCACTTCTCTGGCACGGGCTTCTGCAAAGTGTGAGCCCAGCAAAGCTCGGAAGTAGGCGGAGTAGAGACACAGGATTGCTTTGTGTGTGTGCAGCTTCTGGCCCCCCACGATCAAAACTGTGTCCGAACCACAAAACTTTGTCACAAAGGGATTCTTCGAGTCGATGGGGAAATCTTCCATGACAAGCCATGGTCACTGTCCTTTGAACTGCATTTGATTTGAGGAGCATTCTTCTCTCGATGTGCAGCTGATG
>JADBJO010004384.1:62855-70355 GCA_016801955.1 Conus betulinus | reverse complement strand
AAAGTTTAAACTTCGCATCCTGCCCATGCGAAGACCCCAAGGTCAGAGACTGCAAAGAGGCTCAACGTCTCCAAGCTCAAGGATAGTAAAGTTGCAGAAGATTTCTCCAATGACCTAGATTGTAGCTGCCCAAGACACGACAGGATAACCACAGCAGCATTGTAGAGCAGTGGTAGGCCTTCAGAGATGTAGTCCACTCTACTGCCCTCGAACACCTCGGACCAGCAAGCCGTAGAAACCAAGACTGGTTTGATCAGAATGACGCAGAAGTGCAGACACTGATGTCGGAGAAACACCAGCTGTTCAGAGCGCACCAGAATGACCCCACATCACAGGCTAAGGAAGATGTCTTCACCAGCGCAAAACAAAAAGTGCAGAAGAGGCTTCGCATAATGCAACATACCAGCGTTGGGGTCCTGTGCACAAAGCTGCAAGGCTTGAAGTGCTCACTGCTGTGATGCTGGTCTTCATATTGTGCTTCTTACCAGCCTGTGGTGACATAGGGCCACATCCAGGGCCAACATTCCCTGCATCCTCAAGACGAGGTGATAGTAACGATGATGACCTTTCCACGACAGATCAGGCGGCTACAGAGGAGGAGAAAAAAGCAACGATCTGTACAAACAGCAAACAGCCATGGATCTACAGAGCTTGCTATCAGGGATGAAAGACACGCAGGCTCCTGTGAGAAGAAGAATCGAAGAGAAGCAAGACAGACAAGCTGATGATATGAGTAAAGCTATGAATGACCTGAAGTCCTCTTCGTCGGAACAGATCGCCTGCATAGACGACAAGCATCAACAGCTGCAAGAAGACGCCAGTGATCTGAGGTACCAGTGTGACAAACTTCAAGACAAAAACGACTGTCGGCGTGAGCAATTGAGGTTTATTACCGAAGAGTGTGACTATCTAGAATACCACGCAGGACGTAAGAATCTGCTGTTCTTTTGGATGGGACAAATATCAAGACAACGAAAGCTGGGATGATTGTGAGAGCCAGGTCAAGACAGTGATCAGTGAGGGCATGGGGATCAAGGAAGAGATCATGATTGAACGAGCGCACAGGACTAAAACAAAAATGTAATTGTGGTTAAGTTTCTCTCATATAAGCCAAAGATAGTGATACTGAGGAATGCCCCCAAACCTCCGAAAGTCAGAAAAATTTGGTGATGTGTTCATCAGAGAAGATTTTCTGTATTGGTTCGACAGAAGCGTCAAGGACTCAGACAGAAAGCTGAAAAATTGTACAAGGCTGGTGAGAAGCACAAAATAGCGTTTTGACAAGCTTATTACCAGCGAGAGAGACTTCACTTTTGACCTAGAACAAAAAGAAATCAAAACCTTCAGGAGTACCCCCTCTGGAAACAGAAGCAGAAGTCAACCAGAAACTGTGCATCGAACTCTAAGTTAACGTCTCATGAAGATCATGATCAGCAAAGCAACCAACGACGTGAAGGACGACTGGCCACTGCGAAGTTCCCGTGGACTGGATGAACAAAACTCGGATGTCGACTCTCCTTCACATCTCAACTTGCTGTCGCTGTCAGAGTACCCAACTTTGCAAGCATCCAAATCAAAAGAACACGAGCTTGACGAAGAGTGTGTAGTATTTCAACCTGCCTCAGATGCGGCACAGAGAGCTGTGAACGCGGAGCACGAGCAGGACGAAACAGCACGGTTTCTAGTGTTTCTGAGGCAGGAAGTCCTGTCATCAAACGACACAACACGCGCTTCACTTCGTCGCTTGGACGTACAGAACACAACACACAGTCACACACACTACAGCCGTGGGTTAAAACAGGAAACAACCAGGGCACGGGGCAGGGGCAGAGAGGGGGAAGAGGGGTTGGCCCTTCATGAGGGGGGACAGGGAGGAACACAAATACATCGAAATAGGGGGTGGCCAAAGTCCCAGAGAAATAAGAATTTACACTTGGAATTGCAATGGGTGGCTACAAAAACTTGAAATCAAAGATGTGATTCAAACATTGTCATTTTTTATCTTTTTTCATTGAACGAAATATTTATTGATTCAGAAAAATACAGACATAGTGCGTTCAGTGACTTTGATGTCATGTGTCTAAAGCTGTTGAATTACCATCACATTCTAGAAAATCAGGCGGAGTACTTGTGTTTGTACGGAAGGTTTTGTCAAACTTAGTGAAAAGAATAAATATGAAGTAGAAAAATATGATAATTTTGGAATTACATCGTTCATTGTTTGACGTACAGAAAACTTTTTTCTAATATATGTGTACATCCAGATGACAAGCCATATGACAGTAGACACTGAAATGTGGTAGAACATGGCTATGGCTTAGGGATTTTAGGGGGACATGAATACACGGACGGGTAGCAAAAATGCTGTTTCTTTGAGAGTGCAGGTGAAAGAGTTTTGGGATTATGGGACTGAAAGAGAGGATGATTTTGTTTGAAAGAAAAGTCGGACGATGAGGAGATTACTCTTTTTGGTACATTTCTGCTTGATTTATATTCGTTAAGTGAACGGCCTGTGTCGGTTTCAGTTCGATCAATCTCTGACTTTTGTATCTGATACAGGTGGTAGTACAATTGATTATGTTGTCATGTCTAAAGATCTGTGTGTCAATCACTTTATTCGTTCAATGAACGTTTTTGCTTTTACTGATTCGCCTCACTTCCCTGTGTCAATGACACTTTGTACACCTAAACTAATTAGTGATAAAAAGGACACTGTAAGAAGTGTGAAAAAAATTGTTTGGGATTTATGCTAAAGAAGCACGTTTTATTAATTGTCTTTCAGGAAATTCAAGATATGTGTATTGACACATTGTCTTTTTCTCACTGTGATGTGGAACAAGCACTGGAAAGATTTTCAAATGCTTTGCTGAATGCAAGTGAATGCATGAAAAAACAGGTTTTTACCACTAGGGACGTACCCTGAGGATCTGTGGGGTTTGATACTGACTGTAATGATGCAAAGATACAAACTAGACAATTGTTGACAAAATGTAGGCAAACTAAAAAAAAAACCTGAAGATCGAGAGCCAATGTTATTGCTAGAAAAGCATATAATGGTGTAATAAAATATAAACGAGAAGGTTACAATCAAGAAAGAGCAAGGCAGTTAGCCTCTGTAGGAAACGACAGTAAACAGTTTTGGACCTCTAGGGAAGGACTTAGAATAATTTCTCGATGAGAATTATCTTAACATTTCACCTACACCCTCTCTCTTACTAGTGGTGGAAGGAGCAACTTTCCGGTACTAGTCATCAAAGAAATTTTATATTTGTTCCAGGTATTGATAAAATACGGGAGAATGGCTCTAAGATAATTTTCCTTAGGCCTGTACTCTTAATTAGAAGTACTTATAGCTCTGAGATACAGAATTGAAGAGAGAAGTTCAAACATTCAACATTCGATTGAACAACAGGGAACTGACACAAGTTAAGTGCACTTTCACACATCAACTTTTATTACTTACACATAGATAAGAAATGGCATGTCACTTCCATAGACTGCGTTTCAGTTCTCATTGGACTACCACAATGAGGGGATCTTCCTCACTCCTACTTTACTCACTGGCACTCTGTGCAGCAAGCTAAGCTGGGCATACAGGGGTTCTGTCTAAGTTACACTGAATGTATATGGTTATTATACATCCACCCCGCTTGCGAAATACCCAGTATTGTAGCCAGATAGGTACTCATAGACAGGTTCTCACTGTTTTCATCATAAAGTGAGGGTAAGGGTCTGATGGGTTTGAGTCCAGGTGGTAAGCAAACTTAGCTTTGCTTTGGAGAAGAATAGTTGATCTCTCCTGTGGCTGGTGACTGCCCCACTGGTGTAGATTGTTTGTCTGGTGTTTACCCTGGTTTCTGGCGAAGTCCCAGCTGCTGGTTCAACCGCAATGTGCAGCGTGAACAAGATCCCAGTTCTGCATTAAAGAGAACTTGATCTGTAGATGAGAATCTGGTGGCTGGTCTGTCGAGTGCACACATTTACCCTTTTCCTCTTTCTTTCAGAAGGGGTGTGAGACTCAGCCAGCAAAGTTTTCTCTATGGTAGAGTTTTTGTTATAACTATTACCTCCACTTTTGTTTAAAGGCTAAGTTAAGCTTACAAAAGGGTAGGAGACAGTAATACAATGTTACAGTTTTAGTTAAACCACTCTTCCTTGTTTCATATGAATTAAATCACACTGACTTGGGCTATGCTTAGTCCAAGTACACATGTGGTGTAGACTTAGAGTCATACACTACAAATCATTCCAATAATCACCAGTATTTATAAATCAGAGTAGCAGTTTTTACCTAGCACAGGCATACTGTTTTCCTGATCAAAATTAATCATTGAATTATTATCTTAACAGACAGAGTTGCATACTGACAAAAGTCAGGGTGAACACAAAGAGCAGTGATCAGATTGTTAACAAAGAATCAAAACCACTGGGAGAGAGCTTTTGCCATATGACGGCAAGCAAACTACTACACCGAATAATCATTCATTAGTTTGATAAATGTTGTTAGCATTTATACAAAGTTACAATGTTAACACACACAGCATACATAAAATCAATACATAGATTCAAAAATGTAAAACAGAGTTCCAACTCACTTTCCCTGGGAATGAACAGTGAATGACTTCAGATCAAAGAGTTACCAAGAGTTTACTAGGCCTTCTCTGTCCCTTTGTCTTCCTCTGCTCTTGTCTACAGGCAATCCTGAGGGGTCAGTGAAGTTGAGCCCTGTGTGTCTCTGCTATATGAATTTCACTTGCTAAATGAAATTTTGACAACATGTCATTCACCTATCAGGGGTGAGAGGGGGAGGGATTTAGTTTTGTCACCAATCGCCTCGGAAAGTGTTTGAAACTAATCGGCACGGGATAATTTATGCATCCGTATAGGTGTCCGTGAGCGCCAGTTAATGTATGCGAGGGATCGCAGGGTGATGGCCTTTGTGTCAATTAAGGCCGCACGCGGCCAAGGTTGGAAAAAAGGGTGTGGTGGTGGGTGGGTGGTGGTGGTGCGGTGGTGGCAGTGAATAGAGTGGCAACCTGCCTTTGTGTCGCAGGGTGGGGGGGGGGGGTGGGTGGGGGGGAGTGAGACGGGCTATTGTTAGAACGCACATCCCACGGCTGCGTAGTATCGCACAGCATGGGGAGGGAGGGTTGGGGGGGGGGGGGGGGGGGGGGGGGGGGGGGGGGGCGGGGGGGGGGGGGGGGGGGAGGGGGGGTAGGCGATAAGAACGAAAGGCGGCACGTATTTACCGTGACGCAATTTTTTCCTGTGTCATTGATCGTGTCAGTCGGGCCTTTCCCACCATCCTAAGCAAGAAAAAAAAAAAAAGGGGGGGGGGGTTGGGGGATGGAGGGGGGAGGGGGGTTGAGAGGGGAGAGTGGGCTTAGATTTGAAATGTATTCTTTGGTTTGGTGTTTTAGTGGGACCGATCGGATGGTGTTGTCAAGCGTCACGTCACAGTAGTCCAGACTATATTTTGTCTGAAATGTTAAAGTCTGCTAATGTCATTCCTGTCAACATTTAACTCGTCTGTTTAATATACTGTTCGATAAAGGTTTATATCCAGAGCAACGGGTTAAAGCAATTATAGTTCCCATGTTCAAGAAAGACGATAAAAGTTTACCAGATAGGGGTGGATCCTTCTCAATTTGGTTGGCAAATGTTATATATCAGTTTTGAACAAGAGGCTTATTAAATGGGATGAAGAAAACAGTAAATTGCCTGAATCGCAAGCTGGCTTTAGACACAGCTATTTCACTGTAGATCACATTTTAACTTTGAATGCTATTGTTAAAATGTCTGTCCAAGAAATGTGCTAAATTATATGCTTGTTTTGTTGATCTGCAGAAAGCCTTTGATTCTGTTCAACGCCAGTGTCTGTTTGGTATTTTTAGGCAGAATGGAATATATGGAAAATTTATTAATGCTGTTACTTCAATGTGTACGTGTTGAGGGTGAAACCACTGACGATTTTGACTGTCACGTAGGTGTCAGCCATGGTTGTATATTAAGTTCAATATTGTTTTCTTTATTTATTAACGAAATAGCAGTGTCAGTTAGTAATAATGGAATACATGTGATTTAGTTTTTGCCACGGTTATTGAAGCTATTTCTTCTTCTGTTCGCAGATGACACTGTTTTACTGTCTAACACTGTTATAGGACTACAAAACCAAATCACCATTTTAAACACACTGTTTGCAAACGATTACATTTGAAAGTCAACACTGATAAGACAAAGTCATGGTTTTCCATAAGGGCGGAAATTTGAAAGATGGAATCTCAATGGGGAACAATTATGAGTAGTTAATGAATATAACTACCTTTTATAAAGAGTATATTATTGACCCATGGGTTTGGATATGTCTGGCTTGAACAGGGGGTGGGCTGTGAAATAACATTTGTTTCACTATTTCAGCAGAGAATGAAAGACGTATACATGCAGGAATAGAGTGAGTCTGTTAGGAATAAAGATATACATCAAATTTATAGATTGTTCAAACTAATTTCGAATGTGAAATATACTTTGATTACATGGATATTAGTTGCTTTAGGTATGGCCTGATAAAGGTGAGGCTTGGTGTGCTACCAATCAATGGATCGATTTCCAAAGAACTTTTAGCAGCAATGCTAATTTTATGTGCAAAATCTGTAATGTCTTAGAAGATGAGGATCATGTGTTGTATGAATGTGTTCTGTATACTGACAAAAGGAAAACATATGTGAACTTTGGTGTTAATCCATACACAGTATTGTTGAGAAATGGATCTATTTCCAATATTAGGAAGCTTGGTGTATTTCTGTTTAATGCCATGAAGTTAAGACAAACCTTTGTTGACAGTCTCACGCTAGAAAGCTGATTGTTTGTAATGTAGGTATCTTTTAGTTATGTGTTAACTTGACCTCATTTCTAGGGGTTGGAGGCCTGAAGAAATAAAGATTGTTCATTGTTCAACTAAAATTATCTGAATTCGATTTGCAAAACCTTATGGATTGTAATACCGACATTGGATGTACACAAAACACTTGAAAAATGATTGTGGTCAGTCAATTAGATAAATCATTGTCATTAGTACAGCTATCGTTTCAGCAATGAAATGTGATTTTGTATTTTCAATATGGAATATCAAAACCAGACTCAGCTTCTTTGTTTTTGTGATACTGAGCCATCTGTAAACATATTAATGTGGTTGGGATATTTATTTTCGAAATGCATCTTTGTTGAAATTGATAAGATGTAAGGTTGATAGGCTTTTTTTTTCGCGGCAGTGTGATGAACATCGAACTTTGTTCGATTTCTTCCCCAGTTTGGAATGGTATCTGTATAACACGTCTTTGCCAATGATTCATTGTTTGCATCAGTTTCCTTAATTAAATTTGCAGTGTACCAAACAATGAGGGTATCATCTTTCCTCTCTTCGGATAATGGGACTCTGGATTTATGCATATTTATTTATCATTTACACCTTCCATGGTCGAACATTCGATAACATGCGACTTT
>JADBJO010004384.1:55355-57855 GCA_016801955.1 Conus betulinus | reverse complement strand
ATTCACTGACCACTGTGGGCCCCTTACACTAACAGCAGCGCCGAATCCTGGCAGCAGTCCTGAATAGAGCGTTTTGTGTTTATTTTCGACACCTTTGTCGATTAATGATAAGTAGTGTAATTAATGCACTGAGAACGGAGTCCACTGCTAAGAAAAGGTATTTTAGAAAAAAAAAACACATGATTTTTTGTTAATTAACACAATAATGCATCCTTCCCCACCTGATGGACGAGTACACACCATGGTGTTGTCTGCTTTACGTGCGTTCAATGACAACTGGGTCAGTGCCTTTGTCCACACTATCCCTGGTCACTATAAGAGTTGACGCCAGAGAAAGAAAGACAGAGAGAGAGAGAGAGAGAGGGGGGGGGGGGGGGGGGGGGGGGGGAGAGAGGAGAGAGGGGACGGAGACAGACAGAGAGAGTGGGTGGGAAAGCGAGAGAGAGAGAGAGAGAGAGAGAGAGAGAGAGAGAGACAGAGAGACAGAGAGAGAGAGAGAGAGAGAGAGAGAGAGCTGGCATGCCAGTACTAAGCAGTATCTTCCAGTGTGTAGAAATTTTGCAGAGGGTGCGTGCCAGCTGGTGTAGATGAACAGCACGTGCCATTCGCGTGGCTGTGGGAAAGAATGAGCAGGCTACATCCACAAGTGAGTGGGCACTGCTGCCAGTTTATGGTCAGCTGTTAGCATAAGGGATCCACAGTCGACTTGCGAACACCGAGCGACCGCTTACTTACAATCTTGCACCCATTAACCATCCAACCATCACCATCCACTGATAGACCGAAACCAACTGACCGTCCTGCACCAAGTGATCACATACAACCCACGCACTACCCACCCGTTACCCAGTGATTATCCAGCATACGCTGACCATCTAGCCAGCACCCGTAGACGGCCGAACATCCAATGACTGTCCTGCATCCAAACTGACCAATCATCCACAAACTGTTGACCATACTAACTCAATTGATCTAGCATCACCTGCTGATCACTGCTCTGATGCCCATAACTGTCCTGTAGACAGTGACCACACACGGACTGTCTTGCATCCACTGACCACTCAGTGATGGTCCTGCACCTGCTGACCATTTACAGACTATCGTGTGCGTCCATCTTTACACACCGGCTGAAAACCCATTGATATCTGAGCACACGGGGCTTTTCTTGAAATAATTCTCCAACAGTCACTGGCCACCCCAAACCAGAGTGTGTTCCACCCAGTAGCCTGTCATCACCCACTGTGATTACAATACACCCACTGATTACCAATAAACAAACCTGCATCTACTGTGCACTAATGAGCTTGCACCTTACACAGTGTGTCAAGTCTTTACGTTACCTCAGTCTAGGCCATATCCTAGCCTGTGCCATGTCGAGTCTGTGCCTTATCTTGTGTTATATCCAGTCTATGTCTTATCTTGTGCCGTATCGAGTCTGTGCCTTATCTTGTAATATATCGATTCTGTACATTACCCTGTGCCATATCCAGTCTGTGCCTTATTTTGTGCCATATTGAGTCTGTGCCTTATCTTGCACCATATCGAATTTGTGCCTTATCCTGTGCCATATCGAGTCTGTGTCTTATATTGCACCATATCGAATCTGTGTCTTATCCTGTGCCATATTGAGTCTGTGCCTTATCTTGTGCCATATCGACTCTGTGCCTTATATTGCGCCATATCGGGTCTGTGCCTTTTCTTGTGCCATGTCGAGGTTGTGGCTTATCTTGTGCCACATGGAGGCTGTGCCTTATCTATGCCATAAGGAGTCTATGCCCTATCATGTGCTATGTCAAGTCTTTAAATTATCGTGTGCCATATCGAGTCTTTATCTTACCCTGTGCCATATCGAGTCTCCATCCTACCCTTCGCCATATCGAGTCTTTATCTTACCCTGTATCATATCAAGTCTTCATCTTACCATGTGCCATGTCGAGTCTTATCTTATCCTGAGCCATATCGAGTCTTTATCTTACCCCATGCCATGTCGAGTCTTTATCTTAACCTGTATCATATCATATCAAGTCTTCATCTTACCATGTGCCATATCGAGTCTTTATTTTACCCTGTGCCACATTGAGTCTTTATCGAATCCCTAATCCCACCATCAACAGGTTTATATTTTACAGATGACCTCATTGACAGATTTCAATGGGGACATATTGCGGCATTTCAGTCCAGTCCTGTGCTATGGTGACACCGATTAACAAGCATAAATCTAGAGACCCCCACTCTGCAACCCTGCACACACACACACACATCCTCCCTTACCTCTTTCCCTCTGACCCATTTTGTTTTCCCAAAAGGAAAACTAAAAGTCGAGATCATGTCATCTCAGAAAATAAGGAAGCCGAATCCAGGAAAAAAAAAACGAAACCGAAAGTTGACAATGCTAACTCGCTGTAAGGCGTTAGTTTTCGTTTTGCTCGTATGTGCTCGTTGTGACTAATGCACACAGGGATTTTTTGTGGTCAGTGGGCAAGAACGGAAATGACCAGTG
>JADBJO010004384.1:45355-52855 GCA_016801955.1 Conus betulinus | reverse complement strand
CACACACACACACATACACGCACACACACTCACACACACACACACATGTGCACGTGCGCGCGCAGACTCTCGCATGATCTCACAAAGCCAACAAAATCACAAAAATAAAGAGAAAGAAAAATGACATAAACACAGTCATTTTTGCTACAATCTTTTATTCCATATATACAATGAAAGCATACATCCAAATCATAACATCCAAGAAACCCCCAGAAAAATAATATCGGGCATTCGTCAAACCCTGCAGCCTGGACAAAATAACGGGGTCACCGCATTGTACTTTATGTCATACTGAAAACAGTCTGTAAATACGTATAGATTGAACCAAGCTCATTTCATTTCCTGGAGAAAATTCTGTTCTTTACGGGGATTGGAGGAATGGGGGAACGGGGGCGTGGGGAGAGGGATAAAAATGTTTGGTCAGGGCTATGTTGGTCCCTCCCCCCGCCCATCCCCTCCAGAAATGGAGACCATTCTCGTTGGAATCATGTTGGGCCATGATTTATTGCGACTACTAACAAGCTAATCAATTGAAGAATGCTTCTGAAGTTTACAGAGCTGTCTCCGTCTACGGCCAGTAGTTCTAAGTGGTTCAAACGGTCCACGAGTAGCTAAACAACGTTGGTAGACGATGACTTCTTGCTGGACTGGCAACGGCCATTGGTCCAGAAAACGTTGATTGGGCGGGATGTCCCGAATAAACGAGGCTCGGAAATACTGGTCATGGGGGACAACTTGCTTTGAAGTGCTGAACAGTCACCATTAAGACAGAGGGCTTTGCAAGGCCCTAAACATCAAGCCAGCCGCCCAGCAGGGAAAAGGCATAGTGCACTTGTTTCGGCCACGTGTTCTTCCATTCAAGATCAGAAACAGTAGTTTGTTTGTCCTTCCACCGAATTTTTCCAGTACACATCTGTCGAGGACTCAAAGAATCACCTGTACCGAAACACGTGATATAATGAATATCACACAGGAAAATATTACTCACATTCTGCACGACTGCCTGGCCATGAGAAAATATTGCAAAAGTCGGGTACACTACAACCTGGGTGACGGGAAGATGAGGGGGGCGGGAGGGGGTGGGGAGGAGGAAGGAAGCAGAGTGAGGTGGACTGGTGCATCTGTATACTACCAAAATCTGACAGAGGGACGTCTCACCAATATGACCTCTAGACGAACCAACAGACAGTAGTTTGGGTCTTCTCAAGTGAAAACCCACCGGTGGAATTCAAAAGAAACAGGTGGGGTTCAAAACAAGCGGCTGTAAGTTTCCTCACATGATCCGGCCATGTGGTCACTACCACAACACGGTTTGAGAACAGAGAAACGATCACAGGCGACTGGAACATCAGCCCCTCTTTGCCTTCAGTCTTTCAGGCTCGGCACAAACCGCTTCCCCAAAGGGATGTTCGCGGTGAAGTAATCCAGCAAGGCAGTGCCAGCACTCACACACGGCAGCTGCAGCAGCCAAACCTAACGTCCCAGCTGGTCACATTCCCACTACATTACCCCGTCGTAGCCCTTGTGACTGGTTCTTGTTCTCTCTCTTCAAGCGACAGTTGAAAGGAACACGGTTTCAAAAGAGCTGAAGATAAGCAGAGCATTCTTGGAGGGCCTACCCAAGTCAACATTACTTGGTGTCATGGCCAGTTTGTTAGAGAGGATGGTAAAGTGTGTGAGGCTGAAGGGAATACATAAAAAAGCTCATGACAGTCTTATTATTTTAAGTGTTCTTGGAAAGCAGGTTGCAAGACTTAACAAATGACCCTCGTCCCAAACCAGCTTTTTTTGTTACCACATCCACGCCTGAAAGTAAACTGTTTACAAAACCAACACTGTGCATAAAACCACCACTGTGTACACAATCACAGCAAATAGGCGAAATGATTGCCAGCTGGCTTCTTATTTATGGTGGGAAAGAAACTGTCTGGACGGATTTAGCTTTTATTCTCACTCTCATCTCTAACTTTAGGTAAGCTTAAATAACTGGAGCTGAAATTCGCAGAGTGATGTAGCAACAGAAATTGACGAGAGGGATGGAGAAGATCGGTGGGGGTAGGGATTACTCTTCTTCAAATAACAGCCTGGTGCAAAAGGCATTAGTATCTTCACACACAAAAAATTAACCAAAATTTATATATGAGAGCGCGCCCGCGCCTGTGTGTGTATGTTGGGAAGGAGGATCCATTTGTGTAATAGATTCAGTGAGTTAGTGGTTGAGTGTACGAGCACGCGCACACACACACACACATACACATACACACACGCACGCACGTACACGCACGCACGCACGCACGCACGCGTACACGTACACACACACACACACACACACACACACACACACACACACACACACGCACGCACGCACGCACGCACGCACGCACGCACGCACGCACACACACACACACACACACACACACACACACACACACACACACACACACACACACACACACACACACACACACGCGTAGGCACGCACGCAGACACATTGACACACAAACAGACACAGCATACACACACACACACACACACACACACACACACACACACACACACACACACACACACACACACACACACACACACACACACACACACACACTCACATGCAAACTCTCAGATTCTCATGTAGCCAACAAAATCACACAGATAAAAAGAGAATGAAAACCACAGAAACACAAAAATCTTGGCTACAATCTATCTTTTATTCCATATGCAATGAAAGCATACATTCAATAGAAACCGTGTATGTACAGGAACCCCTAGAAAAAAATAATATCGGGACATTCGTCAAGTCCTGCAGCCTGGACAAAATAACGGTGTCACTTTATGTCACATTGAAGAATAGTCTCTAAATACATATGAAAACCCTCATTTCATTTCCTGGAGTAGATTCGGTTCTTTGCAGGGAGGAGGAGGTGGGGGAGGGGGGGGACAGGGGAACGGGAGGAGGGGAGGGGAGAAAGAGGGATAAGTATGTTCGGTCAGGGGTATTTTGATTCCCCCACTCCCCCAACCCCAGCCCCGCCCGCCCCCTCCAGAAATGGAGACCATTCTCGTTGGAATCATTTCGAGGCGTCAATTATTGCGACTACTGACAGGGAAATCGATTGAAGAAGGCTTCTGAAGTTTACAGCACCATTTTTGGGAGGTCTGTCTCCATCTAAGGTCACTGTTTTCAAGTGGCTCAGACGGTCCAGGTCTGGTTAAACAACACTGGTAGACAAAAAGACCGTCGTCCTGGACTGGCAACTGGACTGGAAAACATTGATTTGGTGGAGTCCCCAATAGAGTGAAGACTGCTCATGTTGATGGAATGTCTGTCACAATCTTATTCAGGTTGCTTCATCTTACCTAGGGGGTTGAGTGTCGAGAAACAGAGACCAAAGGACTGTCTATTTGTCCAATGACATCATCGCCAACAAAACGGCTTCTCACCATTAAGGCAGAGCGCTTTGCAAGGCCCTGAACACCAAGCTAGCTGCACAGCAGGGAAAAGGCACAGTGCACGTGTTTCAGCCACGTGTTCTTCTTCCCATCAAGATCAGAAACAGTAGTTTCTTTGTGCTTCCACCAAAATTTTCCGGTACACATCTATCGAGAAGGACTCAAGAATCACCTTACTGAAACACGTGATATAATGAACATCACACAGGAAAATATTACTCGCATTCTGCACAACTGCCTGGCCATGAGAAAATTTTGCAAAAGTCGGGTACCCTACAACCTGAGTGACGGGAGGAGGAGAGGGGGGAAGCAGTGAGGTGGACTGGTGCATCTGTATACTACGAAAATCTGACGGTGGGACGTCTTACCACTATGACCTCTAGACGAACCAAAAGACAGTAGTATGGGTCTTCTCAAAGTAAGAACCCACCCGTGGAATTCAAAAGAAACAGGGGTCTTTCAAAACAAGCGGCGGTAAGCTTCCCTCACATGATCCAGCCATGTGGCCACTACCACAACACGGTTTGAGGACAGAGAAACGATCACAGGCGGCTGGAACATCAGCCCCTCTTTGCCTTCAGTCTTTCAGGCTCGGCATAAACCGCTTCCCCAAACGGATGTTTGCGGGTGAAGTAATCCAGCAAGACAGTGCCAGCACGCACACACAGCAGCTGCAGCACGCCAAAACTAACGTCCAGCTGGTCACATTCCCGCTACATTACCCCGTCGTAGCCCATGTGGCTGGTCCTTGTTCTCTCTCTTCAAGCGAGAGTTGAAAGGAACACGGTTTCAAAAGAGCTCAAGATAAGCGGAACATTCTTCGAGGGCATCACCTCTGGCCTACCCAAGTCAACATTACTCGGTGTCATGGCCAGTTTGTTAGAGAGGATGGTAAAAGTGTGTGTGAGGGCTGAAGGGAACACATAAAAACACAACAGTCTTATTATTTTAAGTGTTCTTGGAAAGGCAGGTTGCAAAACTAACAAATGACCCTCGTCCCAAACCAGCTTTTTTGTAACCACATCCACGCCTGAAAGTAAACTGTTTACAAAACCAACACTGTGCATAAAACCACACCACTGTGTACACAATCACAGCAAATAGGCGAAATGATTGCCAGCTGGCTTTTTATTTATGGTAGGAAAGAAACTGTCTGGACGGATTTAGCTTCTATTCTCACTCTCATCTCTAACTTTTGGCAAGCTTAAATAACTGGAGCTGAAATTCAGAGAGTGATGTAGCAACAGAAATTGACGAGAGGGATGGAGAAGATCGGTGGGGGTAGGGATTATTCTTCTTCAAATAACAGCCTGATGCAAAAGGCTTTACAATGTCATTAGTATCTTCACACACACAAAAATTAACCAAAATTTATTTAGGACTACATAAGATCGGCAACAGTTTTCTTCATACACCAGAAAACTGCACACACAAGCAAAATACTTCAAGACAGCATGAATAAAATCTCAACAGATTTGAACGGTAGTGTAAAGTTTCATAACCATACAGTGCCAGTCATTGAGATAGAAAACTAAAAAAAAATATCAGCTCATAAAAGAAGGTACTCAAAGAGGAGGAGGAAACGTGGCATGAAACAGCAAAGCACATTGCACCAAGGGAAGAAAAAACAGGGAAAGAACAATACAACAGCTGATCGATGCGTTAGGCTGTCTTAAGAAATTTTTGGCTAGATTTTGACTCGGACCCACATTCTTGCAAGCTTGAGTTTCTCAGTTCACATACTGGGCCTGTTGTCCGACTTACTGGACCTGTTGTCCACTTACTGGACCTGTTGTTCGCCTTACTGGACCTGTTGTCCGCATCACTGGACCTGTTGTCCACATGACTGGACCTGTTGTCCACTTACTGGATCTGTTATCCACTTACTGGACCTGTGTTCGCCTTACTGGACCTGTTGTCCACATTACTGGACCCGTTGGAGACAGATGGAGAGGGGAGGTTGCGTCTGCGGTCCTTAGGTTTCCCCAACAAATATTTCTACAGTTATGGGCCTGAGCTGAGGTGTGGTGTCCACTTACTGGGACTGTTGTTCCCTTACTGGACCTGTTGTCTGCCTTACTGGACTTGTTGTCCGCCTTACTGGACCTGTGTTGTCCGTCATACTGGACCTGTTGTCCACCTGCGACCGAAATACCTGCCACGTGAGTTCGGACAGCTCTTCATGACTGTTGTTTACGTGCCACCATCCGCAAAATACTGTACGTGCAGCTGCAGCAGAAATCACGGACTCTGTTCACGCTCTGCAGGCCATGTCACCCGACGCACCGTGCTTTATCCTCGGAGATTTTAATGACTGTGACCTCAATTCAAGCCTGCCTTCTTTTAAACAGTATGTGTCATGTTTTACAAAGAAAGGATAAAATACTTGATTTATGCTACTGTAATATACCATCTGCATACAAGTGTGTTCAGCTCCCCCCCCTTGGTCAGTCTGATCACAATGCCATTCATCTCTTGCCAGCTTACAGACCAAAAGTGAAAACACAACCTATCACTAAAAAGCAAGTGCAGTGTTGGACACAAGAAAGTGTTGATGAATTACAGGCTTGTTTTGAATGTACAGATTGGAATTTGTTTTTGAATTCTAGTTTTGACATTAACGCAGCCACCGATGTTATTTCCAGCTACATTTCTTTCTGTGAACACATGATTGTACCTACTAAAACTATCAAAATATTTCCCACAACAAACCTTGGGTTACAAAATCTCTGAAAGTAACTCTAAATGAGAAAAAAAGAGCTTTTCAATCAGGCAATAAAAGCGATCGTAAGGTTGTACAAAAGAAACTGCAAACGGAGATTGAAGAATCAAAGAGAGCTTACAAGAGAAAAGTTGAAAACATGTTCCAGAATGGAAATATATGCGAGATGCATGGAAAGGAGTAAAGGTTTTATCAGGTTCAGGAAAATGTCAAACCAAAATATTAGTAACAAAAAAACAGCAAAAGAACAGAAGCAATTTGCAGAAAAGCTGAACGATTTTTACTGTAGATTTGATGATAAAGATTTTAGTAAAGAATTAAAGGAAGTGAAGGAAGAAACTCCAAAGCAATGTTAAAAACGATGTTGATGGAAGTGATTCTGTTGTGATTGAGGAAAATGATGTTCAGTTGTTTTTTTTCAAACGTTTAAATGTGAGAAAGGCAATGGGCCCTGATAATATCTGTGGAAAATTGTTGAAGTGTGTGTGCTTCTCAGCTCTCCTATGTTTACAGTCGTTTGTTTACCTGGTCACTTAGAGAATGTATAATTCCTGTTTTATGGAAAAATGCCACTGTATGTCCTGTTCCCAAAAAAAAACGCAACCCAAGCTGTTTAAATGATTACCGACCAGTTGCCCTCACATCTGTTGCAATGAAATGTCTTGAAAGAATTGTCCTCAGTTATGTTTTAAAAGATACTACACAGTACCAAAGACCCGTTTCAGTTCGCATACCAACAGAACAGATCAACAGATGATGCCACACTCACACTTCTCCGTCATGCTTTTTCACACCTCGAAAAAAACCTGCCTCCTTTGTACGCATTCTCTTTATTGATTTCTCATCAGCATTCAACACCATACAACCACATCTGATGGCAAAGAAACTCATTAACATAAATGTGGGTAACAAGCTCATTCTTTGGATAATTGATTTTCTTACACAGAGGACACAGTCTGTTCGATATCAAGTGTTGTTTCGTCTTCCAGAGTCATTTCAACTGGCGCACCCCAGGGTACTGTTTTATCACCAGTGCTTTTTACTCTGTACACAAATGATTGTTCAGGAAGGAAGTGATTCAACTTTGTACATTAAATATTCAGATGACTCAGCACTTGTGGATCTCTCCAACTCTGATTCTGTTTACTTCAAGGAGGTTCAAAGATTTGTTGACTGGTGCGATCATAACTATCTTGATCTGAATGTAACAAAAAACGAAAGAAATGTTGATTGATTTTAGAAAGAATCCAAAAAAGCTGTACCACCACTTTTTATCAAAGGTGCTGAAGTAGAACGTGTTGAATCATACAAATATATTTAGGAACTGT
>JADBJO010004384.1:42500-45070 GCA_016801955.1 Conus betulinus | reverse complement strand
GGAGGGGGAAAAAAAGGGGGGGGAGGGGAAAGGGGGGGGGGTGGGGAGCAGGGAAGGAGAGGTGAAGAATGGGGTGGTGGGTGAGAGGGAGGGGGAGAAAAAAGGAACATGAGGTGGGGAATGGGGAGAAGAAGTAATGCGGAGTAAAGTGGAGGAGAAAATATAGACGGTAAGGGAAGGGTGTAGCAAGATGCAAGGGAGAGCTGCGTGGCTCAGGGAGGGAGGAAAAAGGTCGAATGTCGAGTGGTGGAGGAAAGTAAAAGAGGGAGGAAGGCAAGAAACAGAGAGAGAAAGACAACAAAAAACAAGACGAGCATGACGGGGTGGTTTTGAGACGAAAGAAGCATGGAAAAAGCAAGCGGAAGAAGAGAAGAGGAAAAAAAGAAGGAAAGAAAAAAAGAAACAGGGAGGCCACCAGGGGCGAAAAAGGAGGAAGAAGCCAAAGGCCTAGAGTAGCTTAAAAAAAATTAGTGCTAAAGGTTGTAGGCGAATGGGCCACGAAATAATGTGGCGTGCAGGAAGGTGGGGAATGAGGCTGTGCTGAAAAGAACAAGAGCAAGGTACTACCAAAACATTGTCAAAGTATCCCGCATCGTGATAAATGAAGCGTACATTGAATAAAGAGTTAGTTTGACAGAGTAAGAATTAATTTCTTCACCTAATTTACACAACGCAATGCTTTTGTCTAAAACGACGACCCAGAGGAAGGTATAAAAAGATGAGGAATCTACATAAAGAAGGAATAGGTAAGCTCAAGAAGAGTACGAATCAAGCAAAAATATCAAAGCAAGAAGAATGCATAAAACTGTGACACAGTAAAATATTTTCCATTCATATTACCTAATTCGTAACACAGTCAGCACCTTACTAGCCTTGTGATGATTACATACCACCAGTGCCATAATACATTTCTAATCTGATGAACTGTAACACACTACTAATTAGGCACGAAATCGTGAGAGTGTAATGTGGGCATAACCTGTAAAGTGTTAACACTGAATGAATACCAAACCTAGCGAAATGTTAACACACAGTGGTAATTTATTAACTTCGTGCCAAGTGAACATGAAAAGAACACTTCACTCATCGACAGTGTACATAACTAAGTCATGTGTAAAAGTGCAAAGGTTTAGGAAATCTAGTTTACATTTAAAGACACGTCGTTTATATCATCATGAGAAATTTCAATATATATACATGTTTTACTAGCCTAAGGAAATGTGAACAAACAATAAATACCAGATATGCTCAGCCATAGCCGTATAACGAATAGCCCAAATTTCGAAAGCTCAGAATATAATGAATACTGAAGCTAATGAAAGGGAGACATACAATGCATCCCTTTCACACACACACACACACACACACACACACACACACACACACACACACACACACACACACACACACAATCTGACCAAACACTGAATACCCTGCATACCAAGTGCTTTCGCAGCTAACCTGATCACATGTGAACATAGAATGAATACCTGGCCTGTCGAAGCATAAAATGCACTAAAAACATTCTGACTTTGTAAAATGTAAACACACAAGGGCTATCTAGCCAAGTGAAATATGAACGCCAAGCTCCTTATTAATGTAATAAAGTGTCGCATGTGTATGTCACTAAGCTACTTTTACGTATAAAAAGTAAGAGCGCCTTACTAACGTAGTGAAACCTAAACAACACAGTTCCGTTAATGACCATATCTATCAAAGCTAAAAGAATGAATCTATGCGAGTTCTTTTTAAACCTGGAAAAATGCAGGGAGTACTTAACCAAGCCAACAAAATATAAACAATGCGTTCCTTACCCCCTAACCAAATTCAAACACACAGTGAGCGTCTTTCTAAACTAGTCCATCGTGCACTTGTAGGAAAATTTCACAAGGTGAAAAAAGACCATGACGACGTATGTGAAAACAGAAAACAAACGAGAAACATCCGGGTCAAACCAAACATGTTGACGATCAAAACTGTTGAAATACAATAATGCAACAAGCATCCATTGTTTTTAACTAAATGAAAATATACTAAGGATGTCTCATCCGTTGAAATGTAATAGTAAACTGAATAACAACGTTGTTGATGTACGTATGGAATGGGTAAATTTTATCGTTGAATGCCAAAAAGCGCTAAGAATGTACATATGATCTAATGTAAGCATACGTCAAATACTTGACCTGTACAACGCAAAAATGCAATGAAAAAAATGTAATGCTGTTTATTGGATTCTCTTTTTGAATCCTTGGTGGTGAAAACAACACAACATTATGGACTGTGGGGTGTCTCCATTTGATGCCAGGGGAGCACAGAGACAATCAGCCGTGTCTCCCTGATGAGTCGATCCAGCGGCCGAAAGGCCTAGGAGCAGGCAACGTGAATAGATCTGCCTTCAAGAGGAATGCGACGGTTCCCATATGCTGGTAGAGGAGGGTTCAACTTTTAAGACTTATGTCCCTCATTCTAAGTTCTCATTTTCTTCCTCTCCCTCCCGTTCTCTTCCACCCTTTTTTTTCATTTATCGAAATCTTTGCCTAGTCATTCATGTAATGACGGAAAACTTGCTA
>JADBJO010004384.1:25000-32500 GCA_016801955.1 Conus betulinus | reverse complement strand
CCTTGTCAGTTGTTGCAATACATCACGGCACGAGATAATTCCAACGAGAATGATCTCCATTTCTGGAGGGGGTGGGCCGGGCAGCATAAACCCGACCGAACATTTTCATTCCTCTTCCCCCCTTCCCCCATCCCCGCTACCCCCCCCCCCCCCCCCCCCCCTCCCCCTATCCCCGCAAAGAACAAATTTTATTTAGAAAATGAAGGTGTGTGTGTGTGTGTGTGTGTGTGTGTGTGTGTGTGTGTGTGTGTGTGTGTGACGTATTTAGCGACTGTTCTTCAATATGACATAAAGTACAAAGCTGTGATACCATTAGTTTGTCCAGGCTGCCGGAATTGACCAATGCCTCCATATTATTTTTTTTAGGGGGGTTCCTGTACATATTCGGTTTCTCATGAATGTATACTTTTATTGCATGTGGAATACAAATAGATTGTAGCCAAGAGTTTTGTGTTTCTGTGGTTTTCATTCTCTTTTTTATCTGTGTGGTTTTTGTTTGCTGCATGAGTGCATGCGTGTCTGTGTGAGTGTGTGTGTGTGTGTGTGTGTGTGTGTGTGTGTGTGTGTGTGTGTGTGTGTGTGTGTGTGTGTGTGTGTGTGTGTTGTCTGTATGTCTGTGTGTGTCTATGCGTGTTTGTGCGTGCGTGCGTGCGCGCGCGCGCGCGCGCGCGTGTGTGTGTGTGTGTGTGCGTGTGTGTGTGTGTGTGTGTGTGTGTGTGTGTGTGTGTGTGTGTGTGTGTGTCCACTCCCTCTGTCTCTGTGTGTGTGTCTCTCTCTCATGACTCCAACATACACATCCATGTTCTCTTGCGAGCACACTCGCACGTGCGCACACTCAATCACTGACTCCCACTGACTCACTGAATCTATTACACAAACGGACCCCCCCCCCCCCCCACACACACACACACACACACAACACACACACACACACGCGAGCGCACACTCGCATGCAGCTAACACTCTCTGTCTCTGTGCACACGGTTCCGTTTTCTCACCAACACATATTTGCCTGCATAACGTTGCTAAGGAAAATCTCCATCGTGGCGTGAGTTGAGTTGTTTTGTACGCTGGCTCCGTGTGAAGCATTGGATAAAAGGACCAGAATTCGTATAACCAGTACGTTTATACGTTTTATCATAAAGAAGTGTTGGTGAAAAACAGAAAACCATGTGCACACACACACACACAAAAACACACACACACACACACAGACAGAGAGAGAGAGAGAGAGAGAGACGTGAGAGAGAGAGAGAGAGAGAGAGAGAAGAGAGAGAGAGACAGAGACAGAGAGAGAGAGAGAGAGAGGGAGAAACAACACAGAATTTTTTTTTTTTTTTTTTTTTTTTTTAGAAGCCAGATCTACTACCGCGTTTTATGCCAAAATTTAGCAACGGATTATTCAAAAAATAAAAAACATAATTGCCAATATCTTGGAATGAAGCCCAACATTTCAGTTTTTTTTCTAAGTTCCTGACTTTATCAGTCCGGCCTTGGCAGATGATTTGTCATTTCACTGAGTGCAAAAACACTATTAAAAAAAACAATATATATTCGTGGACAGTTCAACCGTCAGGACAAGTGGGTTGATTAACCAAACTGACTGCTCATCAGCAGATATGATCTGCCACTGGTCATTTCCATTCTTGCTGACTGGCCACAAATTCATGTGTACTCTAGTCACAACGAGCACGTACGTTCTGAAGTGACCACTGATCAGACTGATCAATTAAAGCCAGGAAGCATTTGTGCTGCTGTGAGAGAGACTATTCATAGACGTATCTTGATCGAAAGAGAATAATGAGAATGAAGAAAACTGGTACAGGGTATAGCAGTCAGCGAACTATTTTTATAACTGCCACCATCCCACAGCGCCACAGTTGGCGATAAAAAAAACAAAAACAAAAACAAAACAAAAACAAAAACAAAGCAGATGAAGCAGGGTTCTACTACCTGGCAGGTAATTTACACAGACAGAAGATATTTTATTATTCAGGAAACGAATCGACTCCTTACAGCTAGCTAGTATTGTCAACTTTCGGTTTCGTTTCCCCCCCACCCACCCCCGACCCCCACCCCCCACCCCCTGGATTCAGCTTTCTTATTTTCTGAGATGAAATGCTGTTGACTTTTAGTTTTGGTTTTGGCGAAAAAAATGGGTCAGAATGAAAGAGGCAGGAAAGTGAGGGAGGGAGGATGTGTGTGTGTGTGTGTGTGTGTTGTGTGTGTGTGTGTGTGTGTGTGTGTGTGTGTGTGTGTGTGTGTGTGTGTGTGTGTGTGTGTGTGGTGTGCAGGTTGCAGAGGGGGTCTCTAGATTTATGCTCGTTAATAGGTATCACCACAGCACAGGACTGGACTGAAATGCCGTGACCTGTCCATATTAAAATCTGTCAATGAGGTGAAAAACATGTCGACTATGGATTAAGGCTGCATTGCATAATGCACTACACTACCAGGCTTCAAGTCGGTATGGTTAAGATTCAGTATAGCACAGCTGTTGACAGGTACGGAATAAAAAGAACTGCCAATAACGCGAAGAATACGACGAAGGTTCAATAAAGTGCCAGAGTCAAAAGAAAAGGCACAGACTCAGTCAGGCACAGGATAAGGCTCAGACTTAATAAGGTACAGGATAAGACACAGACTCAATAAGGCACAGGATAAGGCTCAGACTTAATAAGGTACAGGATGAGACACAGACTCAATAAGGTACAGGATAAGACTCAGACTTAATAATAAGGTACGGATTAAGACACAGACTCAATAAGGTACAGGATAAGGCACAGACTCAATAAGGTACAGGATACGGCACAGACTCAATAAGGTACAGGATAGGCACAGACTCAATAAGGTACAGGATACGGCACAGACTCAATAAGGTACAGGATACGGCACAGACTCAATAAGGTACAGGATACGGCACAGACTCAGTCAGGTACAGGATAAGGCTCAGACTTAATAATACGGTACGGATTAAGGCACAGACTCAATAAGGTACAGGATAAGACTCAGACTCAATAGCACACAGAAGAAGGCTTAGACTCAATAACACACAGGATAAGGTCCAGACTTGATATGGAAACGGGATAAGGCACAGACTCAATATGGCACCGGATGAGGAACAAACTCAATAATGCACAAAAAAGGCAGAGGGCCAAATCAGGCAAGGGGTAAGGCAGACATTCAGTATTACACAGGGTAAGGCAAAGAATCAATATTACACAGGATAAGGCTCGGATCCAATATTATACAGGATATTGTACAGATTCAACAATAAACAGTATGAAGCACACATTCAATATTACACAGGAGGAGACACACATTTCAATATTACACAGGAGAAGGCACTGACTCTATATCAGCAGGATTAGGTACAGACTCAACATGGCACAGCGTAAGTCACAGATTGAGTGAGGCACTGCATATGCACAGATTCCATATTCCACAGGATATTGCGCAGATTCAATATGCATATACGGCACAGGATAATGTACAGGCTGGATAAGGCACAACATATGGCACAGACTCAATGAGGCACAGGATATGGCACAAATTCCACAAGGCACAGGATAAGGCACAGACTCGACATGGCACAGGGAAATATAACGGCTCGATATGGCACAGGGTAAAATAAAGACTCAATATGGCACAGGATAAGATAGACTCGACATAGCATATGATATGGCACAGACTCCTTAAGCCAACGACAAACACAGACTCGACATGGCACAGGATAAGGCACAGACTGGATATGGCACAGGGTAAGGCACAGACTCGATGTGGCATAGGGTAGGGCGCAGACACAATACGGCACAGGGTAAGGCTCGATATGATACAGGATAAGGCAAAGACTCAATATGATACAGGGTAAGATTAAGAGTAGATATGGCACAATGTAAGATAAAGACTCGGTATAGCACATGACAAGGCACAGACTCCTGATGGCAAAATGTTAGGCACAGATTCGACATGGCACAAGATAAGGCACAGACTCCATATGGCACAAAATAAGGCACAGACTCGACATGGCACAAAATAAGGCACAGACTCGACATGGCACAAAATAAGGTACAGACTGGATATGGCACAAAATATATCACAGACTCGACATGGCATAAAATAAGTTACAGACTCGACATGGCACAAGATAAGGCACAACTCAATATGGCACAGGATAAGGCACAGATTCGATATGGCACAGGATAAGTCACAGACTCGATATGAAACAGGGTAAAGACAGGGATTGATATGGCGCAGGGTAAGGCACAGACTGGATATGGCGCAAGATAAGGCACAGACTCGATACGGCACAGGGCAAGGCAGAGACTGGATACGGCACAGGGATAATGCACAGACTGTATATGGCACAGGGTAAGGCACAGACTGTATATGGCAAATGGTAGGGGCACAGACTGGATATGGCACAGGGTAAGGCAGAGACTGTATATGGCAAATGGTAGGGCACAGACTGGATATGGCACAGGGTAAGGCAGAGACTGTATATGGCAATGGTTGGGCACAGACTGAATATGGCACAGGGTAAGGCACAGACTGAATATGGCACAGGGTAAGGCACAGACTGTATATGGCAAACGGTAGGGCACAAACTGGATATGGCACAGGGTAAGGCAGAGACTGGGTATGGCGCAAGATAAGGAACATACTCGATATGGCACAGGACAAGGCAGAGACTAGATATGGTACAGGATAATGCATAGACTGGACACGGCACAGGGTAAGGCACAGGCTGGATATGGCACATGGTAGGGCACAGACTCGATATGGCACAAGATAAGGCACAGAGTCAATATGGCACAAGATAAGGCACAGACTCGATATAGCACAAGATAAGGCACAGAGTCAATATGGCACAAGATAAGGCACAGACTGGATATGGCACAGGGTAAAACACAGGCTAGGATATGGCCTAGACTAAGGAAAGGTAAAGACTTGACACACTTTGTAAGGTGCAGGCTCATTAGTACACAGTAGATACAGGTTTGCTTATTGGCGATCAGTGGGTGCATTGTGATTACAGTGGGTGGTGGCAGACCACTAGGTGCAATACACTCTGGTTTGGGTGGTCAATGACTGTTGGATAATGAGATGACAATGGCTAGGTGGGGCGGGATAATCGATGGGTTTTTAGCCGGTGCGTAATGATGGACGCACAGGTTAGTCAGTAAATGGTCAGCGAGAGCAAGACACTGACTGACTGAGTGGTCAGTGGGTGAAAGATTGTGTGTGGTCACGGTCTGCAGGACAGTTATGGGCATCAAACCAGTGATCAGTAGGTGATGCTAGATCAAAGGAGTTAGTATGGTCAACAGTTTTGTGGATGGTAGGCCAGTTGGATCCAAGGTGGTCATTGGGCGTTCGGCCATCTACGGGTGCTGGCTGGGTGGTCAGTGTGTGTTGGATAATCACTGGGTAACGGGTGGGTAGTGCGCGTGGTTATATGCGATCACTTGGTGCAGGACAGTCAGTTGGCATCGGTTTCATTAGAGGGTGGTTGCGTGGTTAATGGGTGCAAAATTGTAAGTAAGTGGTCGTGCAGTGTTCGCAAGTCGACTGTGGATCCCTTATGCTAACAGCTGACCGTAAACTAACAGCAGTGCCCACTCGCTTGTGGATGTAGCCTACTCATTCTTTCCCGCACCCGCGCGTATGACACGTACTGTTCATCCACACCAGCTGTGGCGCGCCCTCTGCAAAACTTCCACACACTGGAAGATACTGTTTACTACTGGCATGCCAGCTCTCTCTCTCTCTCTCTCTCTCTCTCTCTCTCTCTCTCTCTCTCTCTCTCTCTCTCTCTCTCTCTCATAGTGATCAGGGACGGTGCGGACAGAGGTACTGACCCGGTTGTCATTGAACGCACATACAGCAGACAATACCATGGTATGTACTCGTCCACCAGGTGCGGAAAGATGCATAATCGTGTTAATAAACAAAAATCATATTTTCTTCTAAAAAATACCCTTTCTTAGCAGTGGGATTCCGTTCTCTCCGTGCATTAGTTACACTACTTAACATTAATCGACAAAAGTGCTGAATAATCGACAAAAGTGCTGAAAATAAACACAAAAACGTTCTTTTTAGGAGTGCTGCCAGATTTTGGTGCTGCTGTTGGTGCAAGGGGTCCACAGTGTTCAGTGAATGAATGACGGCTGGGTGTCAATGACCCCATGGGTCTGCAGTGTCAGTCATAGGCTGGTTAATGTCATGTGACAGCCGGTGGTCACTCACATCATGTTGACAACCACCCGCGAAACCATCGATTACCCAGAGACTATTCTAACGTAACATCCACCATCATCAATCACTGGTTATTTCGATCTCTCACTTCACCCATCATTTTGCATCATGGAACAGCGTTCACTAACCAACGCCATCATTTGACAACCTCTTCCCCTCCCCTCCCTTCTCTTCCCCTCCACCCCATTGACCTCTGATGACCCTACACCCATTGACCCCTGATGACCTTCCACCCTCTGGTCACCAACTGTTCTGCACCTGCTGACCTCTGGTTATCCTGTACATATTGAGCATTGATTGCCTTACACCACTCACATTTGATTGTATTGCACCGCTCTGAAGGTTAATTATCTTGCACCCACTGGCCACTGATTATCCTACACCCACTGATGTTTTGATTGTAGTGCACCTCTCTGACTCTTTGTTATCTTGCACCCACCAGCCACTGACTATCCACACCCATTGACATTTGATTATCTTGCACTCACTGACATTTCATCATCTCGCACCCACTAAATTTGTTTATTCTGCACACACTGACATTCGGTTATCCTGTGCGTGCTGACATTTCATCATTGTGCACCCACTAACATTTGATTATCCTGCACACATTGACATTTGATTATCCTCTGCCTATGAATATGGGAGTATCCAGCATCCATTGACATTTAATTATCCTTCACCCGTCGACATTTGATGATCTTCTGCCCCTCAATATTGGAGTATCAGGCATCCACTGACATTTGTTTATCTTGCACCCACTGACATTTGATTATTCTGCACCCACTAACATTTGATTATCCTGTGCCCACTGATGACTTAATATCCTGCAATTCCTGACCACTGATTATCCTGTATCCGATGACCACTAATTATCCTATGCACCTGACTACTGATCATGTTGCACCTGCCGGCTACTAACGCTGTCCTGCAGCCACTGACTACTGATTATCTTGCACCTGACTGACATTGCACTTACTAGCCCAAGCTTGCTTGCACTGACGGATCACTGTTTATCCTGCACCAGAGGATTGCTGATTATCTTGCACCCACAAACTATCCACTACCCTGAACCCATAGACTATTCATTACTCTGCACCCCTGATAACTGAATGATTTGTTCTTACTGGCTTGCACTTAGCACCGTCTGTCTCGCACACACCGACCACTGACCAGTCTTCTCAGTGAGGTCTGCAGCGCTTAACTCAGGGAAGGGGAAGGCTGAAGCAGGAAATTCACGCG